>SKCR01040342.1:0-64883 GCA_019454045.1 Zanthoxylum bungeanum | reverse complement strand
CAACCTAGGGTATGGGTTTCTGATCTCACCTCATAAAGATGTTAATCTTTTAAGGTATACCAACTGACTACGTATGAGGAAGTGATACAAGGTATCGACTCCCTATCATGACAAAGTGTCATGACGTTCAAAATGGATTCCATGTATATCAACAAGTTTAGATACTAGTTGATGTACCATAAGGCATTGTGCCTATTGGTACTGTATAAGTCTTCAAGGAAGACATACATGGATGGCAACGTACCAACGTACAAAGCTGGGCTTGTGATGGAAAGGTATCGTTATCAACATTGTGTTTATTACGATTCAACCTTTTAACTGTTGCCACGGTTAATCAATTTGGATAATGCTTAATAAAGCTGTGTTTATTTATGAAATATAACACCTTAACGGAAAATCGCTTTCCTGAAAAGGAAACCTTTTGGAGGATTCTTACAACATCCTGACGATTTTGTATAACCGACAAACAAGGTTTGCGGGTTATTCGATCCATGTTTGGATTGAAGCAAGCATAAGGTTCTTGGAACTGATGTTTTGATGTAATCATAATGGTTTATGATTTAATTCAAAACGAAATGATTCTTGTGTATATAAGGAGATTAGTGGGAGCGCACTGACAGTGAAATTCCCAATAAAGCAATTGGTGAAAGCTTGGCTTTCATAGATATTCTTTCATAGAAATTCTCCGTAGAATTCTTGGGAGTAACAACCTTTATTCAAGGAATAAAGATCTATTGGGCTAGATTTGGAGTTGTTAACACTCTCTGAGAAACGTACATTGAATAATGTACGTAACCTGGTGTCTCATACGCTTTGAGCATATGGAGTCACAATCCGGACAATCCAAGTGATAGTCATTGGATTAAAGTTAAGAACATCTGTTAGTATCTTAAAGAACTAAAGATGCTGTCTTAAATTATGGAGTAGGAGAAACTGAAGTGATTAGGATCACTGCTGCAAGTTTCCAAACCGGTAAATACTTCGGTAACTATAAAGTTTGAATAACGGGACAGTGAGCTGGAAATATTCCGAGCAAGATAACTGTTACCGAATAAACAACAAATGCGGATTATTGCTGCAGCTGAGGCAGCAATAGAAGCCATTTGGATCGATAATAAATCTAATTAGATTAGATATAGTTCTTTTAGCAGCTGAGCTAGGCGTCAGCACAGGCTAAGGAATTAAAGGTCTCGTCGACGATCCAGATATATACTTCTATATTCATCTGATTCATTCGGATCATACATCATGGCGATGTGATGATCGTGTAAATCGCGTCAGACGATAATCATGCAAATCCGCTGACGAAAATCTTTTCTTAGCAATTTGAGAGAACCGTACATAGTTCGGGTGTTAGACACTCGAGTGACTGGCTATGTGCCAAGTGGAGATTTGTTGGATAATATGACCCATAGAGTCACTATTTGTACATATCATGGGTTGTTGTACAAATTAACTATGTGACAAGGAAATTGCACTCTCATCGTTTGTGATTAGATCACCATAGATATATAAATGAAGAGAGGTCCATATGATTAGTTCCTGGATTGAGAATGATATGAGACAGTATCAGTCCACAAAGGATTAATCATTAAATCCCTAGCCGGAGTATTATCGAGACAGAACATCGATAATGCGGAATAGGCTAGTATTGCACTTGTGTGTGTTGTGAGGGCACAACGGCATAGTTCCCATATATATAAGTATCGGATACTTATGTAAGTGCGATAGGAGGTCGTGTTTCATCACCGATGGTACGGGAAACAGCTTCGCTCTGGATAGACCCCTCGGAATCCCATTGGTATTATGACTATGTGTCTATGGGAGTCCGAAATCAAGGTAGGTGTGTATAGTCTTAATCTGAGACTTACATCGCTAATACTTACGATAATCGATAGAATTTGGTCTTGGTGGTACAGGGCTTTACCGGTTCTGCGTACAACCACTTCTGGGTTTATCAGAGAGTCGTAATGTATTGGGTGTGATGTCAAGACGGAAGTATCACTTCAGTCATAGTGGAGATGATGTCACGCAGGATACGGTACTAGTGCTCTTGAGTGTTGCGTAACCAATCGGGATATTGTGACCAGGTCATGAATATCCGATTATAGAGACTATGTTACCAGACATTTGACATGTGCTTCGGACGGGGCAGACACTTATCCAGCCCCAGCCCTAGCACGTGACTATCCGATACTGGGCCGATATACACAATACAATTGGTATACTACGCTTGATATAGATCTTAAATATTCTTATAAGAATATGTCCGGAGAATTGGGAAGACTTGGTGCATTGCTAGAAGCCAACCTTGTCTAGTAAATCGGTAAAATGTAGTACTTGGTACTCACGTGTTCGGATAGTCCGATGACCGATTTGACTGCCAACATATCAGGGGATCTCATGGGTCGCTTCCCAAAGATTCACCGATGACGTATGACTCGCACTTTTATTAATCTGGGATTAATATGATGAGAGAGAAAATTAATCTGGGATTAATTACAGAGATATTTTATCTGGGATAAAATATCAATTAAAAGAGAGAGATTGATTAATTTGGAATTAATCGATTAATTAATATATTTGATATATTAAACGAAATTGGATTTCGACGCGGAATTAAAATTAGATTTTAATTCAGGCGAGCGAATTAATTTAGAATTAATTCGTTAGCGACATGATAGTGATTTTTCGCTAGGCGTAATCATTTAATTACGACGCAAAGGAAAATTCGTTAATTTGGAATTAGAGAACCTGAGCCCGAGATTATTTGCGAGCGCATTCGTATTTCGAATTCGAGTGCGGCACGTCAAATCAAGCGTCAAATCGCTAGTCGCATCAAGCGTCAAATCACTTGTCACTTTGAGTGATGTGACTTGATTAATTGATGTGACTTGAGTGATGTGATGAGTGATGTGTGTGGTTGGCAATTAAAGCCAAATGTGTGTGAAATGAAATGTAAATTCGAATTTCATGTGTATTAGATACACAAAAGACACACACAAAACCGGAAGAACACATTTTCCCTCCTCTCTCTCTTCTTCTTCTTCTTCTTTTCTTCCTCTCTTCACACGCCATTGGTTTTGCTGCTGGGCAGTGACCGAAAATGGAGGGAAGCCAAGTGCGTTTTTGATGCAAAAACAAGAGTGCTAGCACACTCCGAGATCAATGCGAAGGTGATAGGGAAGCTTACCCATGAGCCGGGAATCACTACGACGAAGTTCAGAGCTTGTTTTGATGATGAAAACCGAATCTGCAGTGAGCTGTGACAGTGGACTGCTCACGCCCAAACCAGTGAAGAAATCAGATTTTGTGTTGCTTCTGCGTCGCTCAACCGCTCGATGTAAGTATTCTGCACTTCCGTCGTTGTATTCACTCATGAATCATGCTTGAGTTTTGATCTTGGGACCTATAGAAACTCCAACAGAATAGTCATTAACTCTCCAAGAGTTATTATTGCAATTTAATACTTCTAAAATCTAAGAATAGATTTATGAAGATCCTTCAATTTCTTTATCATACTTTAAGGATCTAATCCTTAGTTCTGATTCAGAAATTAAAGAGTCTACTGCGGTAAGTATAATGGATTAAGCACTAAAGTTATCATCACATAAATCTTCCAAAGATTATGCTAGACTATTTGCTTAACTCCGGGCTTAGTCCTAATATGTTATTTTATCAAATAAAGTAACTTATTAGTTTCCAGGACCATCCTGAAAATTTTATTCCCAATTTGAAAATTAAACCATTTAAATACATTTTCCCTAGGATTATGTCAAATGTCAATCTTTTAATTTTATCTTGATTCCAATAGTCCAACTATTTAATCAACGATTTCGGTACTATTTATTATAATGATTACCATAGTCCAAATATTTAATCAGCTATAATTTAATAGATTAAATCAATTATATTGATTACTATAATCCAATTATAAAATCAACTATAAATGAATTGTTTGAATACAGTCCAACTGTTTATTAAAACAATGATTTAAATATTAGTCCAACTAACATTTAATTTATTTGACGAATGATATTTTTTTTGAGCGCGTATCGCAAGTAATTAAACGAATACTGCAAATTCAATTCTTGCCTCCCACTATTTTTCGGCGAGCCTCTAACCCTCTGTCGAGTACTCGGGAAACCGTGTTTCCTAGCGGGCTAGGATCCTGTTAAATAACACACAATCTTGACTTTGGCCAACAAATTGTATGATAATTAACTAGGTAGGGGGACATCCAAGTCCGAAACATATATCTTATATATGTCAATATATCCAATATATTACCTAACCTTTTTCCTCTGAATCAACTAAGCCTTGGCTTTGGCACAACAAACTTAGTGATCCCAGTTAAGCGCGACTCATTGACCATGGAAAGCTTCATAATTAATGTCGATGGACAAGAAGTGGTCTTGACTTTGGCCAACAAACCAAAACTTGGACAAGACACCAATATGGAACAAAGCTCTCGTGATTCAAACACATCCTCGACGGACAAAGGCCTTGACTTTGGCCAACAAGCCAATGCCAGGCTCGGATCTTGAGTAAGAATCACTCAATGGAAGGAAAATGCTTAATATTTAGCGAGGGTTTTTCAAGTGCAAATTGGCAACCAATTTATTATCTTTGTTAAGGTCTCATCATCATACACCCTTAAACATGCATTCTAAACACATAATAAAGCGCGTATAATAAAATAATAATGATATGCATATGTATACTTTACACATTGATCCTAGATCAATTCTCTCCCTTTCTCTCTCCCGCTAGCACAAGTATTACTTCTACCCGTTACACTACACTTCTAAAGAAACCTCATTTACATTGAGGGGAATAGGTGAGAAGAGAATACAAAGAATAAAGAGGTGATAAGGCTGGACACGCAGGTCCAATTAATAAATCAAATTTATTACAACAATTTCTAAAATTTCCCCACCCATCTAATATCCATCCGATATATATTATTCATGCATCGTAACCATGTATTCACACAAGCATGTTATCAATCAATCTAATCAAATTAATTAATTTGATAATTAGTGATCATCCAATGTTCAACAACGATTTGATTTTGCTCGAGTCAAACTCGTTTTGCGAATAAGTACTCAAAGTACGAATTCTCGAATTAAATTAAACTACAAAATTAAATCCAATTCAATTTGTATTTAATTCTAAATCACTATTTAATTCCAAATTAAATATCACACTTTATTTACGAACCTTTACGATTTAAATTCCAAATTTAATTGTTACGGGTCTCAAAGCCCGATTAACGTCCAACGTCAATTTAATTAAAGTCCAATGGGCTTTTAATTAAATTCTTAAGGCTTGGACTTTTGGTCAACTCGGGTCAAACCCAATAACCAAAATCCAATCCGAGAGTTACCCCATAAGCCCATAAATCAATTTAGGCCCATTAGGCCTAATTAAACTTTAAAGGTCTATTAGTCGCATTTGGGCTTTATGGATGCGGTTTTGGGCCAAATTGGATCCAACCAATTTTTCCTAAACCCAAATTAGTACAACCAAGCCCAATAAGCCCATTTACAACATTAAAAGCCTAATTTCACAAAATAGGCCCAAATAATTAAATTACCAAATTCCAAATTCCCAATTTAATTACCTAAAGTGTGTTACACAATTAATTACCCAATTAACATTTCTAAAACATCAATTAGCCTAATTAATCATGCTCTTCAACAACAAAACATGTCCAACACATTTCATCAAAAATCAAACCCAATTACATGCTTTACTACTCTCGACAATGGATTGGATTTTGTGTCCGATTCGGTTTCAATCCAATTAATTCCACAATCGACATTAAATCAACATCCCAATTGATTCCAACTCATCCAATGAATCAAAAAATCAAAATCACCAAGAATTATGGCATATCATCTCTCGGCCAAGCCATAGAATTTGGGGAAATTTTTTCCAAACACAATTTCAATAAATTGATCCAATCAATCCTCAATTCAAACACATTTAAACATATTCATTCATCCAATTTCATAAATCATGCTCAAACACATTTTTACCCAAATTTTAAGCCCTAATCATTTTCATGCTCAACCTTGCTCTTGATACCATTGTTGGAAAATACTAAGCATCCCAAGATCATTTCAAGCATTGAAAATAAGTGCGAATACAACGAAGGAGTTGTGGAATACTCACATTGATCGGTTGAGCGACGCGCGAGGCAACAAAACTTTTCTGCCTCCTCTTTACTGCATTCGGCAGTGAGCTGCATAAGCAGTCCCCATTCGGCTTCAAGCTTCAAGAATCAAGCTCCAAGCTTCGTCAAACAATTCCCAGCTCATGGGTGGACTTCCCTATCACCTTCGTATGTCTCTCGGAGTGCTAGCTCTCTTGATTTTTGCCACAAAAACCAAACAATTTGCTTCCCTTTTTCATCATGGCTCTCGGCAGTTCACTGCCAAACCAGAAAGAAAATCAACCCTCCATGGGCGTGTAGATGAAGAGAGGAAAGAGAGAGAAGAGTGTGTTATGTTGTCTTGAAAATTGGTAAATTATTTTCCAAAAACATATACACAATTTTGGCTTTCAAAAGTCAAACAATCAAAGCCTTCAACCACTCCAACAACTCACATCACTCAATCAAGTGAGAACTTGTCACATCACTCAAAGTGACATTTGATTTGACGCTTGATGTGACTAATGATTTGATGCTTGATGTGACTTGTGTGCCGCACTCGAATTCGAAATGCGAATGCTCTCGCAAACAATCACGGGCTCGGGTTTGCTAATTCCAAATTAACAAATTTTCCGTTGTGACGTAATTAAATGATTATGCCTAGTGAAATCACTATTCACGTCGCTAACGAATTAATTCTAAATAAACTCGTTCGCCCGAATTAAAATCTAATTTTAATTCCGCGTCGAAATCCAATTTCTTTTAATATATCGAATATATTAATTAAACGATTAATTCCAAATTAATCGTTATCTCTCTTTAAATGATATTTTATCTCAGATAAAATATCTCCTCAATTAATCCCAGATTAATTAAAAGTGCGAGTCATACGTCATCGGTGAATCTTTGGGAAGCGACCCATGAGATCCCGGATATGTTGGCAGTAAATTCGGTCATCGGACTATCCGAATAAGTAAGTACCTCGTACTACGTTTTTACCGATTTACAAGACAAGGTTGGCTTCTAGCAAAGCGCCATGCCTACCCAATTCTCCAGAAACATCCTTACAGGAATAAAAGATCTATATCAGGCGTAGTATACGTAGTATTGCGTATTTCGATCCAGTATCGGATGATCACATGCAAGGCCTGGGGCTGGAACAGTGTCTGCCCCGTACGAAGCATATATCGAATTACGAGCAACTAGTCTCTTTAATATCGGATAATCATGACCAAGACATATTATCCCGATGGTTGCAACCTTTTTAGAGAACCAGTTCTGTATCCCTACGCGATCATCATCTCCATATGACTGGAGTGATACTTCATTCTTGACATCACACCCAACACACTACGATTCTCGATATACCCAGAAGAGGCGTACATAGAAACCGGTTAAAGCCCTGGATGACCAAAACCAAAGTATATTGATTGTCGCAAGTATTAGCGGTGCAAGTCTCAAGTTAAGATCAAATACACCTACCCTGATTTCGGACTTCCATAGACACATAGTCATACTACCAATGGAATTCCGAGGGGGTCTATCCAGAGCGAAGCTGTTTCCCGTACCATCGGTAAAACACAACCTCCTATTACACTTGCATTAGTATCCTATACCCAAATATATGAGAACTATGTCGTTGTGCCCTCACAACGCGCACAAGTGTAATACTAGTATTTTACGTATTTATCGATGTCCAATCTCGATAATACTCTGACTAGGGAGATTTAATGATTTATCCTTCGTGGACTGATAATGTCTCATATCATTCTCAATCCAAGAACAAATCATAATGACCTCCTATCATTTATATATCTAGGTGATCTAATCACAAATGATAAGAGTGCAATCTCCTTTGTCACATAGTTAATTTGTACAACAACACCGTGATCTGTACAAATAGTGACGCTATGGGTCATAATTGTCCAACTGTAAATGGGCGGTCTTTGTTTTTTATTGATGGAAAGGGACATAAGCAGCCAAGGTTCACCCCGTAGCATATGAGAGAACGATTTTGTGTACCCCACATTGGTACATAAAATAATCCATACCGAGGATAGAAATGGACTTACCACGAGTATAGGAGGAATAAGGTCGAAAGGATATATGTTATTTTGATAACTACATACATCTTATATATCTCACTCATCGCACGCATACACGCATCATGCTAACTCACAATTTTAACAGCCATAATAGATATCCGTTGGGTTAGAGAAAAATGAAGGCTCATTAAAAAATAGTTAGCAAACATTAGTGAGTCGGATAATGAGGTTTCCCGCTTGGACCAATTAGAGACCAACCTCACTAAGATTACTGAACATTTGCATGCTTTAGCCACCGCCATGGCCAGTCTGGCAGTGCCTCATACAGGGGAAGTAGGAAACAATGAGAATGTCAGGCGTGATGAACCTCCGAATGAGGTAAGTGATGAGATCCCTATTTTCGATGATGACATGGAAGAGTATGCTATAAGAAAGGTAGCCGGGTCTCAAGCATAATTGCAGAAACTCAGGGATCAGGTAGAGTCAGTTACCCGTAAGCTGAAGGGTAAGTATGAAGATTTGTTAGAGTACAATGCGATGAATTTTGAGGAGGAGCTGCCCTTTCAGTTCAAGATGCCCGACATAGCCAAGTTCAACGGGAACAGGGATCCGAGGGTCCATTTCCGACAGTATGTTTCTGTGATGAGTTCAGTGGGTCTGTCTAAGCGTCAGGTTCAGAAGATGTTCAGGATGTCACTAGAGGGGGCGCCCGTGGTATGGTATCACGGCCTGGAGAGAAATGTCAAGGATGATTGGAGGACATTAGCAGAAGCCTTTCTGAATCAGTATGTCACAGACTTGGAAATTGGCTTGTCGCTCCGTGACTTGGAGATTACCAAGCAGAAGCCGGATGAGAGCTTCAAGGAGTATGTAGATCGCTGGAGAAGCCAGCTCTTGAAAATGCAGACTCGGCCCATGGAGAAGGACCAGATCAAGATGATCATTAAGGGTACCAAGCCCTCTATTTATAACAAGCTGAGGAGGATGACCTCTATGATTGGCGACTTTCGACAGTTAAGGGAGACTGTTATGGATATTTAGGAGGAAAAAGCTGAGAAAAAAATTTCTATGGCCAGAATAGAAGGACTATTGGGGGGCCTTCAGGGACCATTCCCGCTACTGTTTAGGTCACTACAATAAAAACAGGCAGTTTTCCAACCTTAGTAAGCCTCTTTCAAAGGTGTTTGAAAAGCTGACGATGTAAGGACTCCTAGAACCCTTAGAGCCTAAAACACTTCCAAACCATGTGCCACCCAACCTTGACCTAAGCCTATATTGTCACTTACATCAGAGGAAAGGCCACGAAACTGACAACTGTACTCGCCTTAGGTATGAGATCCAAAACCTCATTGACGCCCATAAAATACCCGATCCAGAAATAGAACAACCCAATACACATAGAAATCCTCTGCCAAACTACCACTTTGTTCCACCACCCACCTACATGATTAGCTCCGGCCTAACAGAAAGCCTTGTCCTCCAAACCATCGACCACCGAGCCTTATACATGGAGATATGGAGTAGCAGTAGTGAAGATGAAACGGGGCAAGTGATATATTCCTGGGAAAATTTCTCGATCAGTAACAAAGAGAAGAATGGATAGAAAGAGGAACTACTGCAGTCGGAGAATCTGATGCTCAAGAAACCGAGAAGACAAGGCTACAGATGACGAAGACATTTATTTTGAATCCAGCATTTATTAGTCACAAAGACATTGTTTTGCTTAATTGTCCGAACCTTTTCGATTTGCGTTATAACATGCGTGATATCAACATATTTGATATTAATTCGACAAATACGTCTAATCTTGGTACATGTGCGAACCCCGAGGGAACTTCAATTGCAAGTAAAATGCGGAATAGAATTGACAGAAGAAAATTATAGGCAAGCCTGGGGGCGACTAAAGGCATTAATAGGCGAAGGGCGCCAAAGAAGCACAATGAAGGCGAAACCTATCGGAATAGGGAATGCATCCATGCATCCATGCATACATCCATACATATCATATAAATGCAATTTTTATTTTGTGTTCGCAGGTTTTTAAGGAAAAAAGCGGCAAATACGAGCAAGTCATGTAACGGTTCAAAAATAAGCCATCCCTTATCAGTAACGGTTTGGAAATGGACCACCATCTCAGCAAGTAACGGTTCGAAAATGGATTAACACCTCACATCAGTAACGGTTCGGAAATGAACCATCCCTCATCAGTAACGGTTCGGAAATAAACCACCATCACATCAGTAACGGTTTAGAAATGAACCACCTATCAAGTAATGGTTCGGAAATGGACCATCTCATCAAGTAACGGTTCGGAAATGGACCACCATCTCATCAAGTAATGGTTCGGAAATGGACCACAATCTCAACTCAGTAACGGTTCAGAAATGGACCATCATCACATCAGTAACGGTTCGGAAATGAACCACCTCAACTCAGTAATGGTTCAGAAATGAACCATCATCTCACATCACTAACGGTTCGAAAATGAACCATCATCTTACATCAACTCAGTTCGAAGCATCTCGTAAAGCAGCAGGTAAGTACGACAGCCGACAACCCAAGTAAGTAAAAATGCATGGATAACTTTGATAGGATTGTCATTGTCACACACTGCACAAGTCCCATCAAAGTGGGGGCGACTATAGACACTGCATTTTTTCATGAAGCCCAATGATGAGCCTCGTATGGAGGCACCACTCGATAAGTTGCGGAAGGCCCGGGAAACGGACGTCGGAAGGGAAAAATTTAAAAATAAATACATCAACAAATTAAATTCGTTTGTTTGGCCTCATATTCACCTGATTAATCTCTGTTTTAAAATATTAAGCCTCGGCCAAAACCCCCGTACCCATCCAAAGCCCATTTGTCCCAAGCCCAATCCAAATAATTAAAACATTTAAAACGCATGTCACAAATTAAAATTAAATCCAATTAAAATTAAATTCAATTAAATCAAGTCAAATCCCCCTTCCTAAATTAAATAAATCACATTCCAAATTAAAAATATTTTGAAATCAATCCCCACCAAAATTACACAAATTTCTTTCCCTTAATAACTTAATTAAACACATCTCTTATTGGTTTGATTTGTTTCCCTTTTTGATCCATGCACACACAAGGAAACCCTAGATGCACCTTTATAAAAGAAAACCTAAACCAACCCTAATCTTCTTTGGCTCTTCACACTCGACTCTTCACGGCAGCCACAAAAAACCTAAAGCTCACCTCTCTCCTCTCGGCATCAACAATAAAAGAACCATAGGATATTCTCTCTCGGCTTCACCTAAAACACAACAAACTAAAACCCTAACACACAACTTTCTCTCTAACCTTCTCACCTCTCATCTCTGCTCTTTCCACCAAACCCTAGACATCCACTAACAAACCCACTCATACGCAGCCCTTCACTAAGCAACCTCTCATGCAGCGCCCTCACGCACACTAAAAAATAAGCCCCATTCACCAACTCATCACTCACAGCTCTCTCATTCGACAGCAAAAACAAAGGACATGCAGTGAGCCAAAACACAAAGGATCCAAGACGTGAACCAAGCCACCCATAAGCCCTCAACACTCACGGTCTGCCTCTCTCTCATTATCTCTCATCTGTGACAATAAACCCTACCTTTCTTTACGTAGCAGACCCTCCCATCATCTACAAATCAACAAAAGGCACACAACTCTCTCTCAAAAAATGCCATAAACAAACCGACCCTACTGCCCATTCACGTGAACCACACCAGGCCACTCACCACTAACCTAAAAACACTCGGCCACCCAAAACCATCACAGCCCCCCTCCATAAACAAACCGACCCTACTACCCCTTCACGTGAACCATACTCAGCCCCTCACAAACGACCAAGACAGCAGCCCTAATGCCCCTCCAATAGCCGTGACATACACACACACACAAGATACAAACACACACCTGACCAACAATAATAAACAGCGCAAACAACACCATCCTCACAGATCAAGATGATCATTAAGGGCACCATGCCCTCTATTTATAACAAGCTGAGAAGGATGACCTCTATGATTGGCGACTTTTGACAGTTAAGTGAGACTGTTATGGATATTGAGGAGGAAAAAGCTGAGAACAGAAAGTTCTATGGCCAGAATAGAAGGACTATTGGGGGGCCTTCATGGACCATTCCTGCTACTGCTGAGGCCACTACCATAACAAACAGGCGGTTTTCCAACCTTGGTAAGCCTCTTTCAAAGGTGTTTGAAAAGCTGACGATGCAAAAAATCCTAGAATCCTTAGTGCCTAAAAAACTTCCAACCATGTGCCACCCAACCTTGACCTAAGCCTATATTGTCACTTACATTAGAGGAAAGGCCACGAAACTGACAACTGTACCCGCCTTAGGTATGAGATCCAAAACAGCATTGACGCCCATAAAATACCCGATCAAGAAAAAGAACAACCCAATACACATAGATATCATCTACCCAACTACCACTCTGTTCCACCACCCACCTACATGATTAGCTCCAGCCTACCAGAAAGCCTTGTCCTCCAAACCATCGACCACCGAGCCTTATACATGGAGATATGGAGTAGCAGTAGTGAAGATGAAATGGGTCAAGTGATAGATTCCTGGGAAAATTTCTCAATTAGTAACAAAGAGAAGAATGGATAGAAAGAGGAACTGCTGCAGTCGGAGAATCTGATGCTCAAGAAACCGAGAAGACAAGGCTACAGATGACAAAGACATTTATTTTGAATCCAGCATTTATTAGTCACAAAGACATTGTTAATTCGACAAATACGTCTAATCTTGGTACATGTGCGAACCTCGAGGGAACTTCAATTGCAAGTAAAAAGCGGAATAGAATTGACAGAAGAAAATTATAGGCAAGCCTGGGGGTGACTAAAGGCATTATAGGCGAAGGGCGCCAAAGAAGCACAATGAAGGCCAAACCTATCGGAATAGGGAATGCATCCATGCATACATGCATACATGCATACATATCATATAAATGCAATTTTATTTTGTGTTCGCAGGTTTTTAAGGAAAAAAGGAAAAAAGCGGTAAATACGAGCAAGTCAAGTAACGGTTCAAAAATAAGCCATCCCTCATCAGTAACGGTTTGGAAATGGACCACCATCTCAGGATGTAACGGTTCGGAAATGTACTAACACCTCAAATCAGTAACGGTTCGGCAATGAACCATCCCTCATCAGTAACGGTTTGGAAATAGACCACCATCACATCAGTAACGGTTCAGAAATGAACCACCTATCAAGTAATGGTTCGGAAATGGACCATCTCATCGAGTAACGGTTCGGAAATGGACCACCATCTCATCAAGTAACGGTTCAGAAATGGACCACAATCTCAACTCAGTAACGGTTCGGAAATGGACCATCATGACATCAGTAACGTTTCGGAAATGAACCACCTCACCTCAGTAACGGTTCAGAAATGAACCATCATCTCACATCAGTAACGGTTCGGAAATGAACCATCATCTTACATCAACTCAATTCGAAGCATCTCGCAAAGTAGCAGGTAAGTACGACAGCCGAAAACCCAAGTAAGTAAAAATGCATGGATAACTTTGATAGGATTGTCATTGTCACACACTGCACAAGTCCCATCAAAGTGGGGGCGACTATAGACACTACATTTTTGCATGAAGCCTAATGATGAGCCTCGTATGGAGGCACCACCCGATAAGTTGTGGAAGGCCCGGGAAACGGACGTCGGAAGGGAAAAATTTAAAAATAAATACATCAACAAAATTAATTCGTTTGTTTGGCCTCAGATTCACCCGATTAATCTCTATTTTAAAATATTAAGCCTCGGCCAAAAACCCCCGTACCCATCCAAAGCTCACTTGGCCCAAGCCCAATCCAAATAATTAAAACATTTAAAACGCATGTCACAAATTAAAATTAAATCCAATTAAAATTAAAATTAAAATTAAATCAAGTCAAATCCCCCTTCCTAAATTAAATAAATCACATTCCAAATTAAAAATATTTTGAAATCAATCCTCACCAAAATTACACAAATTTCTTTCCCTTAATAACTTAATTAAACACATCTCTTATTGGTTTGATTTGTTTCCCTTTTTGATCCATGCACACACAAGAAAACCCTAGATGCACCTTTATAAAAGAAGACCTAAACCAACCGTAATCTTCCTTGGCTATTCACACTCGACTCTTCACGGCAGCCACAAAAAACCTAAAGCTCACCTCTCTCCTATCGGCATCAACAATAAAAGAACCCTAGGATCTTCTCTCTTGGCTTCACCTAAAACACAACAAACTAAAACCCTAACACACAACCTTCTCTCTAACCTTCTTTACGTAGCAGACCCTCCCATCATCTACAAATCAACAAAAGGCACACAACTCTCTCTCAAAAAATGCCATAAACAAACCGACCCTACTACCCCTTCACGTGAACCACACCAGGCCACTCACCACTAACCTAAAAACACTCGGCCACCCAAAACCATCACAGCCCCCCTCCATAAACAAACCGACCCTACTACCCCTTCACGTGAACCATACTCAGCCCCTCACAAACGACCAAGACAGCAACCCTAATGCCCCTCCAATAGCCGTGACACACACACACAAGCTACAAACACACACCTGATCGACAATAATAAACAGCGCAAACAGCACCATCCTCACCGTGAAACAGCCCACACAAAGACAACAATAAACAGTCCCTAAAATTACCGAAAATAGTCCGCAAAACAGTCTAAGAATCATCTTAAAACTGCAGTCCAAAAATCAGCCCTCGAACCGCAGTAAAACAGTGAAGAAAATAGAGAAAACGGCAATGAAAACAGCCGAACAACGAAGGAAAATCTTGAACGGAGCATTAACCCTTCCGACGACGACGTAACGCACTTCCGAGGAGTATCTTAAAAGGTAAGACCTGAGGGCCCCCGTTTTTATTATTTATCTTTTCAGTTATTCTTTGTCGATCATTCGCATCCATCGTTGTGTTTTACGTTTGGTTTCATTTGTGTTGGATTGATGGTTGAGTGCTATCCCTTGCGGTATATCAGATGGAAACCCAGACGTAAATTCTGTAGCCAAATCTGAATGGACGGTAGTGCTGTCTGTACTTGGGATACAACTCCACGTACCGCTTGAGGAACTTTCAAGCACGTGTTTCATTTTGGTATTTAATTTCGTGTTTCTTGTTCCGCTATTTATTTTCTATGTGTTGTTTCTTTCTTTATGTATTGTTAATCTAATGCGCATGAGCTAACTAGGGTGGATTAAAGTTCCTCTATTCGAGGGAAATGCCTAAAGGCTACCTTTACCATGATGTTTTGCCGCGCCGGACGAGGTACACTCGATTGAATGTGAAATGTGTTCAATCGGGCATACAACGTTCCATATTATTTATTTGTTTATTCATGTATTGCTACTTAGTGCGCATGGGATAACTAGGATGGATTAAAGGTCCTCTATTCGAGGGAAATGCCTAAAGGCTACCTTTACCACGATGTTTTTCCGCGCCGGACGAGGTACACTCGATTGAATGTGAAAGTTGTTCAATCGAGCATACAAGGTCCCATATTATTTATTTGTTTATTCATGCATTGATAATTTAATGCGCATGGGCTAACTAGGGTGGATTAAAGGTCCTCTATTCGAGGGAAGTGCATAAAGGCTATCTTTACCATGATGTTTTGCCGCGCCGGACGAAGTACACTCGATTGAATGTGAAATGTGTTCAATCAGGCATACAAGGTGCCATATTATTTATTTGTTTATTCATGCATTGATAATTTAATGCGCATGGGCTAACTAGGGTGGATTAAAGGTCATCTATTCGGGGAAAATGCCTAAAGGCTACCTTTACCACGATGTTTTGCCGCGCTGAACGAAGTACACTTGATTGAATGTGAAATATGTTCAATCGGGCATACGAGGTCCTACATCATGTATTTGTTTATCCATGTATGTGTTTGTATCATTTCATATGCCATTATGGTAATCTCGTTCGAATGCGTTTTCGAACGCTACACGAACGTATGCATTCTGCCTCATTCCATTCGAACACGTTTACGAACGCTACTCGAACGCGCATCTATTTTGTTTTATCATGTATCAGGTATTACCCCGTTCGAACATGTTTCCAAATGCTATACAAACGCAGACATTCTGTTTCATTTACGTTCGAACGTGTTTAAGAACGCTACTCAAACGCACACATATTCTGCTTTCTCATGCATCAGGTCTTACCCCGTTCGAACGCGTTTTCGAACGTTATACGAACGTAGACATTCTGTTTCATTTACGTTCGAACACATTTAAGAACTCTACTCGAACACGCATCTATTTTATTTTACCATGCATCAGGTCTTATCCTGTTCGAACGCGTTTTCGAATGCTATACGAACGCTAACATTTTGTTTACCATTGGAACACGTTTTCAAATGCTACACGAATGCACATACAGTGCACAGACTTCTTTTCATCACATTTCATGCATGTTTGCTTCTTTGATCATTTCTTTTGCACTATATGATTAATTATATTATTTCATTATTTATGCTTAGACAACTATCATCTATTTATATTTCCGCATTTATCTATTTAATGTGTTTATGAATTGTGTGCTTGTCGTTATGTCGATTTACTTCTATGCATGCGAACTTAGATATAGGTTGTATGCAAACTTAGATATAGGATATTCTTATGTATGTATGTTGCATAGAATTTGTTATATTATTGTACAAATCTATTCATTACAAGTGGCATAAGTAAGGGATCATTCTGAACCCAACGGTTTGAGGTCTTCCCTTGCGAGGGGTGAGTGCGGCCTTAAATCATTTCCCAGTTCACATTGGGTGGCGACTCCTTTATTCTCCGGTTTAGTCCCCCGTGGGCTACTCCGTACTCCTGACCAGGCCGCGAGCCTGGAACAGCGTCGCCAATTTCTGTGTCATACAGCTTGGTTTTCGCTAAAATTGCTTAAGGGAGGAATTCTCATTATTTCATGAAATCTACTTATCTAAGTCGTGGAAATCATAGTGGCGTCTCCGTGCTAGCAGAACACTATAAGGAATCATCTTAAGGGTTCTCACAAATAAGTTCTTTGTGGCATTGGAAGGGTTTTGTTCCTACAAAATTAAATTCGCGGTGCTTAGGGTTCTATCCATTGTGAGGGTTTTACTTAGCTTAAACATCCAAATGAGTTTCGCGTCATTTGGCTTTTTGTGTATATAGGCCCAATGATATGTTTTGAAGCCTAATAATTCTTGTCTTGGTCGAATTTTTGGTGTTGGACTTAATTGGGCTTGATTCATCAAAAATGTACTTGACTTCCGAATTGTTGGTGCGTCAATCTGGTATGACTTGGGTCAAGTGAAATAGCTTTGAACCCACAAAAAAATTAAAAAAAAAATAAATAAATAAAATTTTATGTTGTAATCCACCTTTCGGTGGATTGCAACATCTTTGCAATTTGCAATTGCAACCCTAACCATCCTCTATAAATAAGAGGATGCTCAACACAATTACTGTTGGGTTTCTAGATTAGTCCCAAGGATCATTCAAGCACAGAAATCATGTGTGAATACTCAAAATAAATATGGTGGAATCATACTTACATTGAACGGCTTTTGCGATGCGAGGAACAACAAAAATCTTCAAGGTTTTGCTCCATGATGCTCACGGTTTTGGGCTCCATTTTATTCCTCCATTTCCGGTCCTTCAAGCTCCAAGCTTGGTGTGCATTCCATGCCCACGGGTGAGTTTCCCTATCACCTTTGTATGTCCTCTTTTGAGTGCTAGCTCTTGGTGATTTTTGCCACAAAAATCACCATCTTCATCCTTGAAAATTCGGCCACCGAAGAAGAAAAATGAGAGAGGGAGAAAATCGTACAATGCCGTGAGGTTGGGGAGAGGAAAGAGAGAGGAAAAAAAGTGTTGGTTGGTTTGTGTATCTAATACACTTAATTGATTTTCCAAAATCAATTAATGATATACCAAATTTGAATTACAAAAATGGTACAAGCATTAAAGCTATCCAACTACCACAATCAATCACAAGTGACAAGTTGTCACATCACTCAAAGTGACTAGACATCACATCAATTGATTGACTAGTGATATGACGCTTGATGTGACTTGTGGGCCGCACTTGAATTCAAAATGCGAGTGGGCCCGCAAACACTCCCGGGCTCGGGTTCGCTAATTCTGAATTAACGAATTTTCCGTTATTGACAAATTAAAACTAAGCATCCTAATTATTTCCAACACTTGAAAATAATCCAAACATACTAAAATTAATTTTCCAACACTTGAAAAAATTAATTCAAGCATACAAAATAATTTTCCAACTCTTGGAAAAATTAATCCAAGCATTCAAAATTAACATATCAATTATATACTAATTTTCAACACTCAAATGCTTCTAATTCCTCACTAACATGCTTCCTATTAATCCAACAAATCCACAACAATTTTTCTCAACAATAATCATCAAGAAATTGAACAATAAATTTACAAATTAAATTTTACCAACAATTTCTTTCAATCCTTGCCAATTTGTGAAGGGTTGCATCCAAGCTTTTCCAAGTCCTCCAAGCTTTGAGTCCTTTCAAATCTCTTCTTCCTCCACCAAATTAAGCAACTCAAGGAACAAATCTTGGTGATCAAAAGGTGGTTTGATCACTCAAGAGTAGCAACCAACTTTTCCCAAATTTTAACTCTTAAAACCCTAAGAAAATCAAGCATCAAGAACACTAATTAACCCTTAACACTTAAGAATTAATTCCATGTTATTGATAAGATTTTGGGTAATGATTTGGTGTGAATAATGGCTTGATTTTGGAAAATAAAATTAATTCTTTTCTCTTGTTCTTTCGGCAGGCAGAGAGCAAAAACAATTCATTTGTGATGTTGTTTTGTTTCGGCAGAGAGAGTGAAGAAAAAGAAAAGCATAAAGCCTTTTGTTGTTCTCATTTTCTTTTATTGGTCAACGACAGTAGCCTTGTAAAATGAGCAAAAGTTTTTGCTTTTAATAAATTAAAATAATCAAAAACAAAATCAAACCATTTACCTTTAATTAAACCATGGTTTAAGGAATCTTTTTCCTACACCACAAATTTCAAAAAATTAACTCAACCAAGGTTAAATTAATTAATCTCACCAACTTTAATAACTTAGTTGCAATTGAATGAATTAGTTACTTCAACCAAAAAAAATTCAATAGCTTTAACTTAGTTACTTTAATTAATTAAAACCTTTATTTATATAAACTAAGTAATTAATTTTGTATATTAATTTAAACTATTAAATTAATTCACAAATTAATTACTAATTTAATGTAAATCAAATTTACATTTATTATACAATAAACTTATATCAACGCTTGATATAAAATAATTAATTCAATTCATCTCATGAATTATCGGATTAAACAATTTAATCCTAAATACCCAAATAATACTTTGTCAACATTTGACGAGAGGTCGCCCTAGTGCTCAACGAGTAAACTCAATATAATGGAACTCTCTAGGCTCACGTTCGGTTGTTACGTATATATATACATATATATCTCATATATTTGTATACATATTTCATGAAGGCCTGTCCACCTACAAATCATGACAAAACAACACGACACGTCGAACCATACAAGTCGAGGTTAAAAACGCTAATGTATAATCCCTTCGTCATTTCTGTTTCCAATTGAGTAAGGTTATAGTTATACTGTCAAAACCTTATCTACTCAATATATGAAATTTTTCATTCTTATATTCCATTAATAAATAATATAGCAAAAACTCTTTTTGAATATTATTTATAATGTCAAAGAAACAATTTCTTCAACGAACTTTCGGCCAAAAGATTTCCGGAATATATTCTAAAAATTTCTGGAAACATAATCCAACCAACCATATGGACTGACGAATCCTCATATTAACACACACACGATTTTCGTGAGCATCGGTCTATACCTAACAGTCATCCAGAGGCCAGACCATGAAAGGTCTCTGACATGCATGGTATCTCAGGCACAAGGATCACTCACAAGACCACCACCGTGGTGTCTCAAGTCAAAGGACCACAATAACTACTCAACTCGAAAAGATAACTATTGACAGTTTTATGGAATATCTATTAGTCATCTTTTATGAGTTAATTCAATATTCATTCAACTAATGAATATCTGCATTTCTATACGAACTTCCGCTAAGCTCACAGTCTGTTGAGACAAACCATATGTCCATTACATATATAGACAATGCACTAGTCTTACCAATATAATGACCGACCCATTTCAATATATCTAGACTAGAAATAATTTATATTCGAGAGAATGCGTGATATTTCTCAACACCATTTGCAACTCTTGCAACTATATCACCATATGTAGTAACTCTCGGGTCTTTACTAAATTTATATAAGGTTCTGAGTGTAACTCGAAATCTCTAACTCTTAGAGTAATCTAACAATTAGATTTACATTATATAAATAAAGTAAGAGTTTTACCATATTAATAAATAAATAACCATGATAAAATAAATATTATATTGCATAAATATCAAATATTTCTACAAAAAGTGAATGGTGCTCGATCACCATTTTCAACACTCCCACTTGATCTAGTGCCATTCACGATGGTATCTAATACCCATTGACTCCACGTGTTTCTCAAACACCTTGGGAGTTAAGGCTTTAGTTAGTGGGTCTGCTACGTTTTCTTCAGTTCGTACTTTACAAACTACAATATCACCTCTAGCCAAAATTTCTCTAATTATGTGATACTTTCGTTCCACATGCTTAGATTTCTGATGAGCGCGAGGTTCCTTGGCTTGAGCTATCGCACCATTGTTGTCACGGAATAACGGAATAGGATCTACTATAGATGGGACTACTCCAAGCCCGCAACGAACTTTTTGATCCAGACAGCTTCCTTTGCAGCTTCTGAAGCAGCAATGTATTCTGCCTCGGTGGTGGAATCAGCAGTCGAACCCTGTTTAGTGCTTTTCCAACTAATGGCACCGCCATTGAGAGAAAACACAACCCAGATGTAGACTTTCTATCATCTAGATCAGATTGAAAATCTGAATCCGTGTAACCTCTTAACTGTAAGTCATTTTCTCCATAAATGAGAAACTTATCCTTTGTACCCTTAAGGTATTTCAGGATATGTTTCACAGCCATCCAATGGTCCTGACCCGGATCAGACTGATAACGGCTTGTAACACTTATAGCCATGCTGATATCAGGTCTAGTACATAACATGGCATACATTATGCTACCAACAACGGAAGCATAAGGCAGGCTAAGCATTTTAGCCCTTTCATCATCTGTCTTAGGACACATTTTCTTAGACAGATGAATACCATGTTTGAAAGGCACATTGATCGTCTTACAGTCAACAAAGTTGTACCTTTCTAAGATCAAATCAATGTACTTGGACTGAGAGAGTCCTATCAACCTCCTTGCTCTATCTCTATAAAGCTTTATACCTAGTATATAAGAGCCTTCTCCCAAGTCCTTCATGGAGAAATTCTTACTGAGATCTCTTACTCAGATAGGCTTTGACAGATTGTAACATACCTATATCATTTCCGATAATATATATCATCAACATAAAGCACTAAGAAGACTACCATGCTCCCACTAACCTTTTTGTAGACACATGATTCCTCTCCATTCTTAATGAAACCAGACGATCTGATCACATCATCAAAACGAAGATTCCAACTACGGGAAGCTTGTTTAAGTCCATAAATAGACCTTTTAAGCTTACATACCAGATTAGGATCTTTGGCGAATGCGAATCCCTCGGGTTGTTCCATATGGATATCTTCCTCAAGATTTCCATTCAGAAAAGCCGTTTTCACATCCATCTGCCAAATTTCATAATCATAGTGTGCGCAATAGCTAATAAAATCCTGATTGACTTAAGCATGGCTACAGGAGAAAAGGTTTCCTCATAATCAATACCTGATTTCTGAGTATATCCTTTTGCTACTAGTCGGGCCTTAAAGGTTTCAACCTTTCCATCGGGCCCCCGCTTCCTCTTGTAAACCCATTTACAACCGATAGGAACAATTCCGTTGGGAAGCGGAACCAAGTCCCAGACTTGATTATCATGCATTGAGGCAATCTCGGATTTCATAGCTTCCAGCCATTTCTCCGCATCGATGTCTAACATCGCCTCTCTGTAGGTTAAATGATCCTTTTCTTCAATTAAGAAAACATCGAGTGTATCATCAGATGACGTCCTGTACCTGATAGGGGGTCTCGATATCCTTTGTGACCTACGAGGTGGTTGTGTCAAAGGTATCTCATCTTCTTGAACTTCTGGTTCTATCGTCGATTCAATGTTACTTTGATTGACTTCATCTAAATCAATCATTATATGATCTGCACTTTCTAACACAAATTGTGTTTCTAAGAAAGTTGCATTTCGAGCAACGAACACATTTCGGTTCTCGGGATCATGAATTGATATCCCATGGAATTTTTAGGATATCCAATGAATCGATACTTGTACCCTCTAGGTGCAAGCTTCCCGCTGTGCAACTCTTACATAGGCAGGACAACCCCAAATCTTAACATATTTAAGACTCGGTTTCTTTCCAGTCCATAACTCATACGGAGTAGTCGGAACAGCTTTCGATGGAACTTTGTTCAAAAGATGAGCGGCGGTGTCTAGAGCATGGCCCCACAAGTATATTGGTAGATCAGTAAAACTCATCATCGATCGAACCATATCTAATAAAGTTCGATTCCTCCTCTCCGAAACACCATTGTGTTGAGGAGTGCCTGGAGGAGCATACTGAGCGAGAATCCCATTCTCTTTTAAATAACTCACGAACTCACTGCTCATGTACTCACCGCCCCGATCTGATCAAAGGCATTTCAAGAGTTTTCCGGTTTGTTTATCTACTTCAAATCGGTATTCTTTGAACTTTTCAAAAGTTTCCGATTTGTGTTTCATAAGAAACACATAACCATATCGTGACAAATCATCAATAAAAGTTACAAAGTATTGAAACCCACCCATGGCAGCATGATTTAAAGGACCACATACATCGGAATGCACAAGTTCCAATAAATCATTATCACGGTGTCCAACACCACTAAATGAGGATTTGGTCATTTTACCTTGAATACAATATTCACAAACTGGTAAAGGTTCTATGGTTAGATCATCTATCACACCATCCTTAACTAGTTTGGTTAGGCATTTTATGCCTATATGACCTAATCTCATATGCCAAAGTTCTGTGTTATTTATTCTCTTCCGATCTTTTCCTTTTAGATTTCTCTATATTAAAAACATCACATTTTTGGTAAGAATGTAATGACAATCAACCATGGGACATGAAACAAGCAAAACATTCACATTATCATATAAATTCAAAAGACCATCTTTAATATTTACATGAAATCCTTCGCTGTCAAGTACAGGAAGTGAGATGATTTTCCGTATCATAGTCGGCACAAAAATAACAGTTATTAAGTTTAATATTACATTCATCAGAGAGTTTCAAAAACAAATTCCTCCTACTGCTTCAACTTGTAGAGAATCTCCATTCCCTACTCGCAGCTGGATCTCTCCCAGCTTCAATCTTCTAGTTTCCCTCAGATCCTGCAACGAATTGCAGATATGAGAAGGACAAGCTGTGTCTAACACCCAAGTTGAACTAGAATCAAAAGCAAGTGTAATGTCAATAATAGGAAAACAAATACCTGAGGGAGCTTTCTTCAAAGAGGCTAAATATTTCGGACAGTAGCGTTTCCAGTGTCCAAGCATGTCGCAGTGGAAACATTTTCCTTTTGCAGCTTCTGTCTTCACCTTTGGCTTAGAACCCCTGCGGAAGCACCGTTGGACCTTTACCTTTAACTTTCTTCTTCTTCTTTTCTTGTTTCTTCTTTTCTGCCTTCTTATGCCCTTATGAGAAGCCTGAGAAGGTCCAGAAGAAGAACCACCATTGACCATGAAAGCAGAACTATTCTTATTCATGTCTTCTTGAGCCGTCAGCAACATATTGTGCAACTCAAAATAGGTGGGAAGCATCTTATGCATGTTAAAGTTAACGATAAGGTAATTGAAAGACTTGGGAAGAGATGCGAGAATCACACTATTCCCGAGGCGGTTATCAATAGGATATACACATCCTTTCAAGCTCTTCGATACAGTCTGTTAGCCTCATCACATGTGGGCTAACAGGTTTTCCCTCCGGGAGGAAAGTATGGAAAAGCTCGACAGCCACCCTATGCATCTCTACCTGTGGTCGATCACTGAATAGTTCCTTCATATGATCAAAATGGATCCGGAATCAGGCATCGGCATATACTTCCTCTGTACTCTGTAGTTCCGGCACCATAGATCCCAAGATGAATGACCGGACTTTCCGATCATCATCCTTCCATTTGATGAACGTCTCACGTTCTTCATCTAAAGCATCATCAGAAACCCTTGCGGGCATTGGACGATCAAGAACATATTCAAGTTGCTCCGCTTGGCAAAGAATTCGGAGATTCATGAGCCAAAAATTTTAGTTAACAGCACCCTGGAGCCTATGCGTATCAAGTATACGCGAAAGCGGGTTCGACACAGACATTCTGTCTACACAATGACAAAATAAAGCAGAAATTAATATTTAAATATCATGATAAAAACACTAAATAGAATATGGATTTACTTTTTCTATAAAGTGCCCTCGCATTGTTTTACATATTCTTTATAATCTCTACAAACAAGAATACGAAAATTTAACTCTTAAATCTCACAAAGCAATGTAGATCCTTCTTGACATTTACGCAAATCTCACGCTTTAGCAATATTGACCTTTGTAAATTCGAGAAGGTAGACAACTATTGTCAATTGCATCTCATGCAACTCTTATATTCGGTCCTAAATCAAATCTCATCCTCACGCTTTAGCTATTGGATAGTTCAATTTTTTTAGATCAACTTGTCTATTGCCGAAAGTAAGATACTAATATTAACCTCACGCTTTAGCAATATTGGATAATACTTTCTCTTAAATTCGACTCATCTCATGCTTAACCGGAATAGTACAAAACATTATAACCACCAATCCCTCACGCTACGCTTTAGCAATATTGGGAATAATTACAATGGTTTCACTAACACCGTATAGACAAGCCGGACCATGTCATATTTTCAACCAAAAAAATATAACAATTAATGATCTAGCGTAGAGATTTTTCCAAAGTCAAATGCATACAAATATATAAAATGTATGCATGTCCAAAAATGCCTAAAACATGTAATTCACAATTAAATGTATGCATGGGCATTTTATAACATTGAGAAAAATTGTAAGGAAGATGAACAATTAAAAGCACATATCGCTCTGATACCACTTGTTGTGTGAGGAATGGACAAAACCGAGCGCAGCGGAAAACCGCCCGAGATCAAATCGCGAGCGAGTAAAATATTTTCTTTTTTTTTTTTAATTTTCGGCAGTCCTTAAAAATGGGTTTAAAATTTTTAATTACAAACTTAAAATTTCCAATGCATTAAAACATTTTCATGTATTAAAAATTACCATAAGTCCATTTAAAAATTTCAAACACACTTTAATCAATTTATCAACTATTGACAAATTAAAACTAAGCATCCTAATTATTTCCAACACTTGAAAATAATCCAAACATACTAAAATTAATTTTCCAACACTTGAAAAAATTAATTCAGCATACAAAATAATTTTCCAACTCTTGGAAAAATTAATCCAAGCATTCAAAATTAACATATCAATTATATACTAATTTTCAACACTCAAATGCTTCTAATTCCTCACTAACATGCTTCCTATTAATCCAACAAATCCACAACAATTTTTCTCAACAATAATCATCAAGAAATTGAACAATAAATTTACAAATTAAATTTTACCAACAATTTCTTTCAATCCTTGCCATTTGTGAAGGGTTGCATCCAAGCTTTTCCAAGTCCTCCAAGCTTTGAGTCCTTTCAAATCTCTTCTTCCTCCTCCACCAAATTAAGCAACTCAAGGAACAAATCTTGGTGATCAAAAAGTGGTTTGATCACTCAAGAGTAGCAACCAACTTTTCCCAAATTTTAACTCTTAAAACCCTAAGAAAATCAAGCATCAAGAACACTAATTAACCCTTAACACTTAAGAATTAATTCCATGTTATTGATAAGATTTTGGGTAATGATTTGGTGAGAATAATGGCTTGATTTTGGAAAGCAAAATTAATTCTTTTCTCTTGTTCTTTCGGCAGGCAGAGAGCAAAAACAATTCATTTGTGATGTTGTTTTGTTTCGGCAGAGAGTGAAGAAAAAGAAAAGCATAAAGCCTTTTGTTGTTCTCATTTTCTTTTATTGGTCAACGGCAGTAGCCTTGTAAAATGAGCAAAAGTTTTTGCTTTTAATAAATTAAAATAATCAAAAACAAAATCAAACCATTTACCTTTAATTAAACCATGGTTTAAGGAATCTTTTTCCTACACCACAAATTTCAAAAAATTAACTCAACCAAGGTTAAATTAATTAATCTCACCAACTTTAATAACTTAGTTGCAATTGAATGAATTAGTTACTAACCAAAAAAAAAATCAATAGTTTTAACTTAGTTACTTTAATTAATTAAAACCTTTATTTATATAAACTAAGTAATTAATTTTGTATATTAATTTAACTATTAAATTAATTCACAAATTAATTACTAATTTAATGTAAATCAAATTTACATTTATTATACAATAAACTTATATCAACTCTTTAATATAAAATTAATTAATTCAATTCATCTCATGAATTATCGGATTAAACAATTTAATCCTAAATACCCAAATAATACTTTGTCAACATTTGACGAGAGGTCGCCCTAGTGCTCAACGAGTAAACTCAATATAATGGAACTCTCTAGGCTCACGTTCGGTTGTTACGTATATATATACATATATATCTCTTATATTTGTATACATATTTCATAAAGGCCTGTCCACCTACAAATCATGACAAAACAACACGACACGTCGAACCATACAAGTCGAGGGTAAAAAAACGCTAATGTATAATCCCTTCGTCATTTCTGTTTCCAATTGAGTAAGGTTATAGTTATACTGTCAAAACCTTATCTACTCAATATATGAAATTTTTCATTCTTATATTCCATTAATAAATAATATAGCAAAACTCTTTTTGAATATTATTTATAATGTCAAAGAAACAATTTCTTCAACGAACTTTCACAGCCAAAAGATTTCCGGAATATATTCTAAAAATTTCTGGAAACATAATCCAACCATATGGATTGACGAATCCTCATATTAACACACACCCTCTTCGTGAGCATCGGTCTATACCTAACAGTCATCCAGAGGCCAGACCATGAAAGGTCTCTGACATGCATGGTATCAGGCACAGAGGATCACTCACAAGACCACCGTGGTGTCTCAAGTCAAAGGACCACATAACTACTCAACTCGAAAAGATAACTATTGACAGTTTTATGGAATATCTATTAGTCATCTTTTATGAGTTAATTCAATATTCATTCAACTAATGAATATCTGCATTTCTATATACGAACTTCCGCTAAGCTCACAGACTGTTGAGACAAAACATATGTCCATTACATATATAGACAATGCACTAGTCTTACCATATAATGACCGACCCATGTCAATATATCTAGACTAGAAATAATTATATTCGAGAGAATGCGTGATATTTCTCAACACCATTTGCAACTCTTGCAACTATATCACCATATGTAGTAACTCTCGGGGTCTTTACTAAATTTATATAAGGTTCCGAGTGTAACTCGAAATCTCTAACTCTTAGAGTAATCTAACAATTAGATTTACATTATATAAATAAAGTAAGAGTTTTACCATATTAATAAATAATAACCATGATAAAATAAATATTATATTGCATAAATATCAAATATTTCTACAAAAGTGAATGGTGCTCGTACGGCGCAGACACAATTCCAGCCCCAGGCCTATCACGTGACATCCGATGCTGGATCGAAATATGCAATACTACGTATACTACGCCTGAGATAGATACATATTCCAATAAGAATATTTCTAGAGAATTGGGTAGGCACGGTGCTTTGCTAGAAGCCAACCATGTCTTGTAATGGGTAAAAACGTAGTACTATGTACGTACGTGTTCAGATAGTCCGACGATCGGATTTAACTGCCAACATATCCAAGGATCTCATGGGTCGCTTCCCGAAGATTCACCGATGACGTATGACTCGCACTTTTTAATCTGGGATTAATTAATTGAGAGAGAAAATTAATCTGGGATTAATACGGAGATATTTTATCTGAGATAAAATATTATTTAAAGAGAGAAACGATTAATTTGGAATTAATCGATAAAATAATATATTCGATATATTATACGAAATTGGATTTCGACGCGGAATTGAAATTAGAATTTAATTCGGGCAAACGAATTAATTTAGAATTAATTCGTTAGCGACATGAATAGTGATTTTGCTAGGCATAATTATTTAATTATGTCGCAACGAAAAATTCGTTAATTTGGAATTAGCGAACCCGAGCCCGGGAGTGTTTGCGGGCGCACTCGTATTTCGAATTTAAGTGCGGCCCACAAGTTACATCAAGCGTCACATCACTCGTCATTCAAGTGATGGATGTCTAGTCAATTTGAGTGATTGACAACAAATCACTATTCATTGATTGATGTAAGTTGTTGGTGGGCTTAAATGCCTTGACTTTTTGAAAGTAAAAATTGGTATTAGATTTTTGGAAAATCATTTGACATTTTTTTAACCATCTAACACATCTCACTCTCTCATTCTTCTCTTCTCCTCTCTCGCCCAAGGGGCATTTTTCTTCTTCTCTTTTCTGGATTTGCCGAGAACTAGAGGAAGTGATAAGGGAATTTTGCGGCAAAACTTCTGAGGTGCTAGCATGCTTTAATGGTCTTGCGAAGGTGATAGGGAAACCGACTTGTGAGCTTGGAATCACCATTCGAAAGCTTGGAGCTTGGACCGAATTTGGAGCTCAATTTTTGAAGAAAGCCGAGAGCCTCATGGAGCAAGGGCTTGTGTTCGTCGCGTCACAAAATCCGATCAATGTAAGTATGATTCTGCCATGTTTTTACGAGTATTCACATATATGTTTCATTGCTTGAATTGATCCTTGGGACTTAATAGAAACCCAACAAATACGATTTGTAGAGAGAGAACGATTAATTTGGAATTAATCGATAAAATAATATATTCGATATATTAAATGAAACTGGATTTCGACGCAAAATTAATATTGGATTTTAATTCGGGCGAACAAATTAATTTAGAATTAATTCGCGAGCGACTTTAACGGTAATTTTGCTAGGCATGATTATTTAATTAAATTTGATTTAATTAAGTCGCAACGGAAAATTTGTTAATTCGGAATTAACAAAACTGAGCTCGGGATGTGTTTGCGTGCCCACTCAAATTTTGAATTAAAGTGGGGCCCACAAGTCACTTCGCAAGTCATATCGTATGTCACTTCAGTGATGGAAGTCTTGTCAACTTTGAGTGATTGACATCTAGTCACTATTGATGATGGGAGTAGTTGGAGGCATTGAATGCTAATTTCCCTCCAAAATTATTTTAGTTTTTTTTTTTTTTTTTGGAAAAGCTTATACCAAAATTGGAGTTGACTTTTAAAAATTGTAATTGTTTTAGAAACAAAAATACAAGACAAAAGAAAAACTCTCCCTCTCCCTCTCTCTCAAATTGCCGAATACTACAAGCATTTGCAAGGAAATTTTGTAGCAATTTTTCCTAAGCTAGCACTTAAAGGAATCATACAACGTGATAGGGAAACCATTCCCAAGAGCTTGGAATCTCAAATCTCAAAGCTTGGAGCTTGGATTCATCATTCAAAGAGGAGCTTGGAGGAACTTCTCAAAGCAAAATTTTGTTTACAACGCATCCTACAACCGTTCTTTGTAAGTATGTTTCCGCCATTCTTACTTCTTGCATTCACATGTTTCATGCTTAATATGATCTTGGGAAGACCTTAGAAACCCAAAAATGGTATCATGGTGCCTATTTGAGCATGAAATTTGATTAGGGTTCTTAACATAAAATTTGGATAAATTTGATTTGAGCATGATTTGATCAAATTATTTGTTTGAGTATGCTTGTATGTTGATAACTTAGAGTTATGCATGATCAATTTTAAGAAAAATTAATTGGATTAATTTTCCCCAACTTTAGTGGCTTGGCCGAATGCATAGATGAACCCTAGGTCATGGTGATTTTTGTTTTTAAATCATTGGATGAGTTTAAAGACATGATATATATTGATTTATAATTTAATTGGATTAGAATCAAAATTGGATATAAAATCATCATAACGCCGTGACCATTAGAAGCATGAAATGAGTTGATTTTAGTTTCAATAATGTTGGACATGTGTTGACAAATTAATGCATGATTAATTGATTAAATTAGTATTTTGGAAATGTTAATTTAGATAATTAATTAGTGCTATACACTTTAATTAATTAAATTTTGAAATTTGGAAAATTATAATTTAATTAATTGGGCTTAATTTGGAATTGTGCTAAAAATGTTGTATTTGGGCCTAATGGGCTTGGTTGGGCCAAGTTGGTTTAGGACAATTGGATTGGATCCAAATTGGGCCTAAACCATTCCATTAAGTCCAAATATAACAAATGGGCCTTTAAACATTTAATTGGGCCTAATGTGCCAAAATTGATTTCTTGGCAAATATGGTGATTCCTTAATTGGGCCTTGGTATTTGGGTTTGACCCATATTGACCAAAGCCCATGCCTTAAGAAATTAATTGAAAGCCCATTGGACTTTAATTAAATTGACATTGGATGTTAATTGGGCTTTGAGACCCATTAAGATTAGATTTAGAATCTAAGTCGTAATGGCGCATTAAAAGTGTAATTATTTAATTTGGAATTAAATATAGAATTAGTATTGAATACAAATTAAATTAAATTTACAATTGTAGATCGATATAATTCAATAATTCGTACTTTGAGTACTTATTCTGAAACGAGTTGGACTCGCGCAAATAAAATCGTTGTTTGAACATTGGATGATCATTTTATTCAAAGATTAATTAATTGGATTGATTGATTGAATAACATGCTTTGAGTGAATACATGGATGTGTTGTATGAATAATGTATATCGGATGGATATTAGAAGGGAAAAGGCGATTTTAGAAATTGTTGTAAATTTAGAATTTATTAAATTGGACCTGCGTGTCCAGCCTTATCTCTCGATTCTTTGTAATTCTCTTCTCACCTAATTCCCCTAAATGTTAATGAGGTTTCTTTAATTGTATTATGTAATTGGGTAGAAGTTTGAATAGTGCTAGCCGGGGAGAGGAAATAGAGTGATTTGTTCTAGGAACAATCTGTGAGATATCCATCCACATATCATTATTAATTTATTACTTTTAGAATGCATGCTTAAGGGTGTATGATGAGACCTAATCAAAGATAATAAATTGGTTGCTAATTTATGAGAAAAATCCTCAACAAATATTAAGCATTTTCCTTCCATTGAGTGATTCTTTCTCAAGATCCAAGATTGGCACTGGTTTGTTGGCCAAAGTCAAGACCTTTGTCCATCGCGGATGTGTTTGAATCATGAAGGCTTTATTCCATATCGTATGTCTTGTCCAAGTTGTGATTTGTTGGCCAAAGTCAAGATCACTTCTTGTCCATCGACATCAATTACGAAGCTTTCCAAAGTCAATGGGTTCCGCTTAACTGGAATCATTAAGCTTGTTGTGCCAAAGCCAAGGCTTAGTTTATTTAGAGGAAAAAGGTTAGGAAAATATATTGGATATATTGGCATATATATTGTATATATGTTTCGGACTTGGAGGTCCACCTACCGGATCTAGGAATTGAATGAGATCCAATTGATCTTAGAGATCTACCTAGTTAAATATCATACAGCTTGTTGGCCAAAGTCAAGGTTGTGTGTTATTTAACGGGATCCTAGCCAACTAGGAAACTAGTTTTCTCGAGTATTCAATAGAGGGTTAGAGGCTTGCCGAAAAATAGTGGGAGGCCAGTATTGAATTTGCAATTTCGTTCAAATAATTGGCTTTACACGCTTTCAAAATATTTCGTCAATTATATTTATTAGTTGGACTAATATTTTATTATTTTTCTTGTAACAGTTAGACTGTACCCATACATCGTTAATTGAATAGTTTGACTATTGCAATTAAGATGATAGGAAAATTAAGAATTAGAGATATTATCATGGGCGACAATGTCTTTAATGGCACAAACTTTCAAGATTGGGACATGAATCTCAGGATTGTCCTGGGATCCGAGAAGTTGCTCTACACTATAGAGAGACCGCTTGGACCTAAGCCTAGATCTGATCAGATAGTTGAGCTAGAGCTTTGGAAGACTCATAGCGATGACAACTTCACTGCTCAATCTATAATGCTTGCTGCTATTACTCAACAATTCCATCGTCAAAACAAGGGATTGGATCCTTATAATATGATGGCGAAGTTGCATGGTCTCCATCGATCTAATCTTAGATCGCAGAGATATGAGTTACAGAAGAAGCTCTTTCGTGCTCGCATGTCAGAGGGTACATCTGTTGAGCACCATGTGTCACAGATGATTGCTGACATTGAGCAGCTGGGACAGATGGGCATTATCTTCGAGGCTAAGACATCAATAGATTTGATCTTACAGTCTCTCCCCGACACTTGGAGTGGGTTCATCATGAACTACAATATGATGAAGCAAGACCGAACTCTTGGAGAGTTGATGTCCACACTGCGCGAAGCAGAAAAAATCCCGCGCGCAGTGCACGTACTATGCATTATAGTGCGTGCGCACTGTAGCAACTTCTATATTTTTTTTAAAATTATTTTGCTTTGTTTTCAAAAACAGAGCTTCAGCTCTTTGGAAAATTTCCAGAGAGCTGAAACAATTAGGGTCTATTACCCTAATAGCTTTCGGTCTTCCCTAAACACTTCAAAAATGCCCAAAATTAATTTTTAATTTCAAAACCAACATTAACACATGTTATAGAATAAAAATCAAGTTTTTCAAAATATCAAATATTTTTACATAAACATAAATTTATTCTAAATACACATTTGCGTAAATTTTGAATCCAATACACAAACCAATTTAGAGTCCCAATAAGAAATGTCTCTGAACAATTTTAGGTCACCCAAAGGTGGGACTCTCTAAGTTCAGACATGTTCGTCATATAAGCATAGCTAATATATACGCAATTCGGCCACCTCCGAATTCGCGAAGAACACAAACAACCTTTCTGAACTATACAAGTCGAGGCCATCACATATGTTTAACAATCCATCCGTCGTGGGCTATCCGAGTTGTGATAGGGAAACATATAATACACCGTCAAGTTTTTAAGGTGCACATCTCATGTCGACAAGTCCACGATTCTTCATAACTGATGCGATCCACCCTAGGTGATCAACTTTGGGCAAAGATTTAAGAATCGTGACTTTACTCACATGGATACCTAAACCTCTTATGGTATACATACATGCCGACAGATCTTATCTTGCTTCGCACTTGATTTCTGAGTGTATCGATTCACACCCAACAAACATCTAGAGGCCAGACCATGAAAGGTTTCTGACATACATGGCATCAAAGTATGGAGGATCTTACACAAAATCAATGCTATCATATAGTCAAAGGATTACATATGTTACTCGACTCGAGGGGATTCCTATTGACGGTGGTGTGTACTTCCAACTATTTGGAATCGCCTTTGAGTCATTAAGTATTCGCTTTAACGAATATCCACATGTCTATACGAGTTTCCAAAACTCTTGGTACATCTGGTTAAATCATTGGAACTCCAATTCAAATATACAACGTGTACTAGTCTTTTAGGTTATAGGAATTCGACCGTATTCCAAAACCAACGACTAGGAATATTTACTTTAAGAATAGTTTACACCTAGCGTCAAAACTATTCTAAGGTCGATGTCATTATTAGCATATATATACATCAATCTAATACGCATAATGATAATACCATTAATGAAGTATGAAATGAAAAATGTAGTTATTTTATTAATGAATAATAAAATATACAAATCGAATTGGCACTCCAAGCACCAACTCCATCAAACTCCCACTTGTTTAGTGCCAATCTGGATGGTACCGTAGTCCCATCTCCTCCACAAGTTTAACGAATAACTTAGGAGGTAAGGCCTTTGTAAGCGGGTCTGCTATGTTGTCTTATCCTTGAAACTTCAAGACTAATTTGTCTTTTTGTTCAATTATCTCTGTAATTACGCGGTATTTCATTTCCACGTGTTTAGACTTGGAATACGCCCCCGGCTCCTTAGCCTGCGCGATGGATCTGTTATTATCACAATACAATGGGATTGAACACGCAATACTAGGCACAACACCAAGTTCTGTGATAAAATTTCTAATCCAAACTGTTTCTTTAGTAGCTTCCGAAGTCGCTATAAATTTTGCCTCAGTGGTGGAATCAACTGTTGAGCCTTGCTTTGAACGATGCCAACTTACAGCACCACCGTTAAGGGTAAATATATATCCTGGTGTAGATTTTCTATCATCTGGATCTCCTTGAAAGTCGGAGTCTGTATAACCCTTAACTTGTAGCTCATTTTCTCCACATATCAGAAACTTATCCTTGGTGCCTTTAAGATATTTTACGATATGTTTCAAGGTTGTCCAATGATCATTACCTGGATCAGATTGATATCGACTGGTCACACTGACGCCAAACCTGATGTCAGGTCTAGTACATAATATAGCATACATTATACTTCCAATACAAGAAGCATATGGCAAGCTAGACATCCTAACTCTCTATTCCTCAGTTTGAGGTGCCATTTTCTTCGAAAGAAGTATGCAGTATCGGAAAGGTACATTTGCTACCTTCCAGTTGGTAAAATTGTACCTTTTCTAATATCTTGTCTATGTACGTCGATTGTGACAACCCTATAAGCTTCCTAACACTATCTTGGTAGAGCCTTATACCTAGTATATAGGAAGCTTCATCCATATCTTGTTGGACAATTATGACCCATAGCATCACTATTTGTAAAAGACATGGTGTTTTTGTACAAATTAACTATGTGACAAAGAACATTGATCTTTTATCATTTTGTAATTGGATTACTTAGATATATAAATGATAAAAGTCTATATGATTAGTACCGGATTAATAAGATATGAGACAATATTAATCTAAGAAAGTTTTAATCATTAAATATCTCTAGTCGTAGTATTATCGAGACTGGACATCAATAATGCGGAATAGACTAGTATTACACTTGTGCGCGTTATGGAAGCTTAATGACATAGTTCTCATATATTTAAGTAATTGATACTTATGCAAGTGTGAGAGGAGGTTTTGTTAGCCGTTGGACCGGGAACAGCTTCGCTCTGGATAAACCTCTCGGAATCTCATTGGTAGTATGACTATGTGTCTATGGGAATCCGAATCAGGGTAGGTGTATATGGTCTTAACCTGAGACTTGCATCGCTAATACTTGCGACAATCAGTAACCTGAGACTTGGTCGTCCGGAGCTTTAACAGGTTCTGAGTACGACTCTTCTGGGTTTACTGAGAGTCGTAGTGTATTGGATGTGATGTCAAGATGGAAGTATCACTTCAGTCATATGGAGATGATGATCACGCAGGGATACAAAACTAGTACTCTTAAATGCTGTAGCTATCTGGATAGTATGACTAGGTCATGATTATCCGATTATAGAGACTAGTTGCTAGTGATCCGATATATGCTTCGTACGGGGCAGACACAATTCTAGCCATAGGCCTAGCATGTGACATCTGATACTGGATCGTAATACACAATACATTTTATACTACGCCTGATACAAATTATATATATTTCATGTTGAATATATTTCTGGAGAATTGGGTAGGCACGGTGCTTTGCTAGAAGCCAACCATGTCTTGTAAATCGGTAAGAACGTGGTATGGGGTACGCACGTGTCGGATGGTCCGACAATCGTATTTACTGCCAACATATCCATGGATCTCTTGGGTCGCTTCCCAAAGATTCACCGATAATATTTGACTCGAACAAAATTAATTTGGGATTAATTATGAGAGATAAAAATGATCTGAGATTAATTACGGCAAAAATTAATCTGGGATTAATTAATAGAGAGAAAATTAATCTGGGATTAATTGCGTCATGGATTAATTTGGGATTAATTCATGAAGAAGAGATAACGTGATTAATTTGGAATTAATCGGTAAAATAAATTTAATAGTTATGTTGGACTTTTCTATTTAATTTATTTAATTGGGCTAAATAATATATCAGATATATTAATTGAAATTGGATTTCAATACGGAATTAAAATTGGATTTTAATTCAAGCGAACAGATTAATTTTGAATTAATTCGTAAGCGACTTCCGTAATAATTTTACTCGGTATTATTAATTTTTTTAATTAAATTTAATTACTAAGCGACGAAATTTTTTTTTATTCGGATTAAACAAACCGAACCCAAAGTGTGTTCTGTAAGCCAACTTGAATTTGGAATTCAAAATTGGGTGGGCCCCACAACTCACATCACTTGTCAAAATTGTGATGGTGGTAGTTGGCAATAGTGTTTGAATTATTTAAACACTTGACAACACAAAACAAAGTTAACACTTTTTGAAAGTTACTATTTCACACTTCTCTCTTTCCTCTCCTCTCACCATGGCCGATTGTATCTCTTCTCCATGGAATTTTTTATTTTTTTTGCAATAATTTGTTAAAGCTAGCACTTTGGGAGTCAAACAAGGTGATAGTGAATTTCACCATTGAGTTTGGAATTCAATTCAAAGGCTTTGAGCTTCCTTACATCAAAGAAAAGTTTTGAACTTCAACCATTCAATGTAAGTTTTTTCCGCAAACTTTCTTGAATTATTCACACAAAAATCATTGTTTAGAGATCCTTGGCATGTCTAGGAAACTAACAATGGTATCATGAGCCAATCTAAACTTGATTTGAATTTTAGGGTTCTAAACTTTAATTTGGGGATTTTATGATTGGAGTATGAAAATTCGAAATTGGTTGTTTGGTTGTGGTTGGATGATGATGAATTGGATTTGTGCATCCTTGGATTTGTGAAATTGATTGGATCAAACATTTCCCCAAAATCCTAACCTTGGCCGAATGGAGCCCTAGTAATTCTCAAGGTAATTTTTTGAATTTAACAATTGGATATGTTAATTGCATGAAATTGAATGTTGGTTGTTGATTTAATTGGATTGAAATCAAAATTGAATGTTGATTTCTTACTTATTCCTGTTAATGAAGCATGTTAGGAAGAATTGATTTTTCTTCAATTTGTGTTGGACATGAATTGGAAATGTTGAGCATGATTAGTTGAATTAATTAGTGTTTTGGAAACATTAGATTAATTGATTAATTGTGACAATTACACTTTAATTGGATTAATATGTAATTTGGAATAATGTGTTTATTTATTTGTTGTAATTGGGCTTAATGGGTTTGGTTGGGCCAAGTATGGTTTTGGATAATTGGGTTGGATCCAATTGGGCCTAAAACCATTTCCATAAAGTCCAAACATGACTTTTGGGCCTTTAAAAAATTTAATTGGGCCTAATGGGCCTAAATTGATTTTTGGCATAGGGTGATTCCTACTTGGGCCTTGGCATCTTGGGTTGGATCCATAATGGCCAAAACCCACGCCTAAAGAATTAATTGAAAGCCCATTGGACTTTAATTGAATAGTATTGGAATTGGGCATTTGAGACCCATTTAGATTGGATTTGGAATCCAAGTCTAAAAGTCACTATTAAAAGTGTAATTGTTTAAATTGGAATTAAACATGAATTAGTATTGGATAAAATTTAAAATTGGATTTAAAATTGTAGTTCGATATAATTCAAGAATACTTACTTTGAGTATTTAGTCTTAATGAGTTGGACTCGCGCAAATCAAATCGTTGTTTGAACATTGGATGGTCATTAATTCAAAGATTAATTAATTGGATTAGATTTTTTGAATAACATTATTTGTGAGAATACTTGGATCTATTGGTATGAATAATGTATATCAGATGAATATTAGAAGGGTGAGGGCAATTTTTGGAAATTGTTGTAATAAATTTAGAATTTATTAAATTGGACATGCGCAACCAGCCTTTCACCTCATTATCTCTTTGTATTTCTCTTCTCACCAATTCCCCTCAATGAAAATGAGGTTTCTTTAATGTATTATGTAATTGGGTAGAAGTATGTAAACTGCTAGCGGGAGAGAGGAAATTGAAAGATTTGTTCTAGGAACAAATTGTTATATATCAATCCGCATATCATTATTAATTTTATTTGCGCCTTATTATGCTTTTAGAATGCATGTTTAATGGTGTATGATGAGACCTAATCAAAGATAATAAATTGGTTGCCAATTTACGTGAAAACCCCTCACTTTAATATTAATCGTTTTCCTTCCATTGAGTGGTTTGTTAGTGTCCTAGACATGCCACGAGATCTCTAAGCGTGATTCGTGTGTGAATAATAATCAAAAATAAGTTACGGAGGAATTACATTGATCAGTTGAGTTCAAAACTTTTCATGGATGTTGAAGCTCCCAAACTCATGGGTGAGTATCTCTATCACCTTCATTTGACTCCCTTATGTGCTAGCAAGAACAAATGGAACAAATTTTATCTCCCAAGGAGAAACAAATTCGTCCAAGAGAGAGAGAAGCAATCGGTTAATCTTCAAAAGAAAAACCCAATTGCCTTTCTCGGCCAATCTTCGTACAGAGGTCAATACGGCCTTCTTCAAAAGAAGCCATCAGAAGCCAAAAAGCTTTCATTTCTCTCGGCAATTTTCAAAGAAGAATAGAGAGCAATTGTTCTTATTTTTTTTTCGGCCATTTACTTTTTGCCTTTGTTTCCAAAACAGAGGCTAATTACCTCTCGGCCAAAAGTAATGCAAAGGCCAATTCCGCCTATATAAAGAACAAAGGCAATGTAGCCTTTTGTGGCAATGTAGCCTTTTGCGGAAAAGGTCAATCGGCCAAAACAAAATTAATTAGCCAATTTCCCTTTTGTTTATCTTTCAGCCTTTTGAAAGAGAATGAACATAGTGGCCACGTCAGAGAGAGCTTTATTGCTTTTGTTCTTTTCGGCATTATATAAAAGAAGAGAGCAATCAATGCTTTTAAAACAAAATGTCAGAGGCAAATGGCCTCTCGCCCAAAAACATTTAATGGCCATTCGGCCAAGAGATGTTTAAGGCCATTCGGCCAAAATGTCAGGGAGAGAAATAAATTAATTTCCAAAATTAAATATATTGAGTGTTTTATAAGATTTCATCAAAATCTATCACTCATATCTATCACAAAAAAATGACTAATGATGTAAGTGAAGTGAGCCTCACTTTAAATTCAAAATTCAAGCGGGCTTGCTCAACACACTTCAGGCTCGGATTCGTTTAATTTGATTAAATGAATTTTCCGTCGCGGCACAATTAAATCTAATTTAATTAAATAATAATAATACCCAGTAAAATTATTACGAAAATCGCTCGCGAATTAATTCTAAATTAATTCGTTCGGTAAAATTAAAATCCAATTTAATTTCCTGTTGAAATCCAATTTCAATTAATATATCTAATATATTATTTAGCCCAATTAAATAAATTAAATAGTAAAGTCTAATTTCACCATAAAATTTACTTTGCCGATTAATTCCAAATTAATCACGTTCTCTTCTCTCGACGAATTTAATCCCAGATAAATTCTCGACGCAATTAATCCCAGATTAATTCTTTCTCTGATAATTATTCTCAGATTAATTCTTGCCGTAATTAATCCCAGATTAATTTTCTCTCTCTAAATTAATCATAGATTAATTTTCTCTCTCTAAATTTATCCAAGATTAATTTTGTTCGAGTCAAACATCATCGGTGAATTTTTGGGATGCGACCCAAGAGATCCCTAAATATGTTTGCAGTAAATACGGTCATCGGACTATCCGACCACGTGTGTACCCGGTACCACGCACTTACCGATTTACAAGACATGGTTGGCTTCTAGCAAAGCACCGTGCCTACCCAATTCTCCAGAAATATTCTTCTACGGAATACATGATCTTTATCAGGCGTAATATACGTAGTATTGCATATTACGATCCAGTATCGGATGTCATATGCAAGGCCTAAGGCTGGAGTTGTGTCTGTCCCGTACGAAACATATATCGGATAAAAAACAACTAGTCTCTTTATGATCAGAAAGTCATGACCTAGTCATACTTCCCCGATGACTATAACACTTAGAGTACCAGTTATGTATCCCTGCATGATCATCATCTCCATATGACTGAAGTGATACTTCCATCTTGACAACACACCCAATACACTACGATTCTCAGTATACCCAGAAGAGGCGTACATAGAACCTGTTAAAGCCCTGGACGACCAAAACCAAAGTATTTTGATTGTCGCAAGTATTAGCGATGCGAGTCTCAGGTTAAGACCAAATACACCTAACCTGATTCGGATTCCCATAGACAAATAGTCATACTACCAATGGGATTCCGATGGGTCTATCCAGAGCGAAGCTGTTTCCGTACCATCGGTAAACAGAACCTCCTATTACACTTGCATGAGTATCCAATACCCAAATATATGAGAACTATGTCGTTACGCTTCCATAACACGCACAAGTGTAATACTAGCCTATTCCGCATTATCGATGTCCAGTCTCGATAATACTACGACAAGGGATATTTAATGATTAAACCTTTGTGGATTAATATTGTCTCATATCTTATTAATCCGGAACTAATCATAAGAACTTTTATCATTTATATATCCATGTAATCCAATTACAAATGATAAAAGAGCAATTTCCTTTGTCACATAGTTAATTTGTACAACAACACCATGTTCTGTACAAATAGTGATGCTATGGGTCATAATTATCCAACAATACCATGTTCTATACAAATTGTTATATATTCATCCGCATATCATTATTAATTTTATTTGCGCCTTTTTATACTTTTAGAATGCATGTTTAAGGGTGTATGATGAGACCTAATCAAAGATAATAAATTGGTTGCCAATTTACGCGAAAAACCCTCACTTTAATATTAAGCGTTTTCCTTCCATTGAGTGGTTCTCTCTCAAGATCCAAGATTGGCATTGGTTTGTTGGCCGAAGTCAAGATCATTATCCATCGCGGATGTGTTTGAACCATGAAACATTTATTACATATCGCATGTCTTGGGCAGTTGTGATTTGTTGGCCAAATTCAAGGTCACTTATGTACATCGACGTGGATTACAAAGCTTTCCCACTGTCAATAGGTCATGCTTAATTGGAATCATTAAGCTTGTTGAGCCAAAGCCAAGCCTTAGTTGATTCAGAGGAAAAAGGTTAGGAAATATATATTGGATATATATCTCGGACTTGGACGTCCACCTACCGGATCTAGGAATTGGATGGGATCCAATTGATCTTAGAGATCTACCTAGTTAAGTTTCATACAACTTGTTGGCCAAAGTCAAGGTTTTGTGTTATTTAACGGGATCCTAGCCCACTAGGAAATTGGGTTTCCCGAGTACTCAATAGAGGGTTAGAGGCTCGCCGTAAAATAGTGGGAGGCCAATATTAAATTTACAATTTCGTTTAGTACTTGCTTACACGCGCTATTTTATTTTATTTATCGTTGTTATAAATATATTAGTTGGACTAATATTGATTATTGCTTTCTTTGAACAGTTAGACTGTACAAGACACTACTCCACTTGTAGTTGGTTATATAGTTAGACTATATTAACCATTACATTTTGAGTGTACCCGAAATTATTGATTGGATAGTTGGACTATTGCAATCGAGATGGCTGGAAAGATTAGCGTTAGGGACATCGTCATGGCGATAATGTCTTTAACGGCTCCAATTTTCCAGATTGGGAAATGAATCTCAGGATAGTCATAGGAGCCGAGAAGTTATTCCAAATCGAATAAGTGCCTATTTGTAATTGGCTATCCTAGGGAAACCAAAGGATATTATTTCCACAACCCATAAGAGAACAAAAATATTTGTTGCTCTCCATGTGGTTTTCTTTAGAGGAATTTCTAAATGTAGTGGTAAAAGGGAGGAAAGTAGAACTCGATGAAAATCAGAGTGATATTATTCTTGGCACCAATCCCCTCACGGAACACGAACAGTTCATCAAGGATGAGATTGTACCACAATCTTCTAATACACAAGAACCACGTAGGTCAGAGAGAGTCAGAAAACAAACTTAGAGGTATGAGTTTCTGATCTCACCGCATGAAGATATTAATCTTATTGAGGAATACAAACCGGCTACGTATGAGGAAGCGATACAAGGTATCCACTCCGCTTTATGGCAAGAGGCCATGAAATCCGAAATGGATTCCAAAACCAACGACTAGGAATATTTACTTTAAGAATAGTTTACACTAGTGTCAAAACTATTCTAAGGTCGATGTCATTTGTAGCATATCTATACATCAATCTAATACGCATAATGACAATACCATTAATGAAGTATGAAATGAAAATATAGTTATTTTATTAATAAATAATAAAATATTCAAATTAGATTGGCACTCCAAGCACAACTCCATCAGTATTCATCGCCGTCCCCCAAAGCATGCACTCATGTCCCTGATACTTGTGGTCTTGGGGCGTTACGTATCGTCGTCCCCCAAGCCACTGAACTAGAGCCGGTAGTGCTGATCCATGCTACTACTTGACCCTGAAACTAAGGTCTAGGGGCGTTACGTATCGGCGTCCCCCTAGCCCTGAACTACGTGTGCACACGGTCTATGTCCGTCAATTCCATAAGTAAGAGTTGAGGTGGGTTTTTCCGCAATGCCTCGAAAAAAAAAACATAAAACTCATGCTTTTAAATCTTAAGGCTTTTAAAATCAACCTTGCATATAAAGTAACTAATAATTTAATAAGGCTAAGGCCCTAAAACTTTAAAAATAAATCTGAAACAGTAACAAGTGAATACAAATCAACTTTGAAAGAAAAATCATTCACTCACAGATTTGAAGTACGGTCAAGTTCTCTTCACGTCGTTGGAGGCAAACGTCGCTCCTGATGAGTATCTATATAGAATACACTAAGATAGAATCACAAGTTATAAAATACGGTTCGAAATCAAATTAAGTTCCTTAACCTAGTTGGATTACTCCATTATAACATTTTATATTCCTTAAAAGAAATGTAAAAGACCCTTAGTTACGCATCGCAACTTCCATAAAAAAATTCTAGTTTTTGGGCTCGTGTCGTGACGCTGGTCCCATCCGCGTTGCGACGCACCCGTGTTAATCGAAAGCATGCCTCTGCCTCATTTACGTCGCGACGTGAGCTTGGGGCGTCATGACGCGACGCCGATTCCAGGGCCCGATTTGCTTCTCCCATGATTATCCCCTACGCGCTCGAAAAGTGGTCTTTTACTCCCAAGTATAAGAGTGTCGAAGTAATAAAATAACCCGGTGAGTTCGGGGTCGATCCACATAGAAGAGATTTAGCAAAATAGAATAATGAACAATGCGAAAAAGAAAAGTTTGATTTGTTGAAGTAGTTGGGAACTTTTAGATTGAATTACAATAATGGAATGAAATGCTGGAGTTAGGGGATCCACTTTTAGTCTTTTAAACATTTAGAAATTTCACTTTATTATAATTTACAAATTTCCATTGTTACCCACTAAATTTATTTCAGAAATTAATTATGCCAATAAAAAGAACCAGCCATAAAGGCGGTAATCATTTCTGTCAATAATTAGTCCTAACAAGGTACTAAGCATGCAAAAAACATAAAATCAGCCATAAAGGCGGGATACCGTTTGTCTATAACAAGTCCTACCAAGGTACGTAATTATGCCAAAATCAGATAAAAACCATCCATAGAGGCGGTAGAAAAAAGATAAAACCAGCCATAAAGCTGGTAGAAAGATAAAACCAGCCATAAAGGCGGTAGAAAGATTGTAAATAATTAATCTAGATCTAAATCATGTTTTAATCATTAGATTTCAATTTATTTATTATAATAGAAGCGAGTTTAATCTATGTTCTCGTTATAAAAGCTTCACCCTTACCCCATCAGAAAAGAAATTAGCTACTCATTTTGTAATAGAACATACTCGTACTTTTATTATTGAAAGAAAAAACATTATAAAAAACTTTAAGTAAATAAACAAACAAGACTCTCTCCAAGATTTACCGAGGAATTACTAAAGAACGTATGAAAATTTCTAATGTCGGACGCTCCTATTTATAGGCAACTTGGCCACCCAGACCAGCGAATGCATGTTGTGGACACGTGTCAAAGAATGGTGAAGCCACGTTGGGGACACGTGTCAGAGAATGGCAAAGCGGCGGTGTCATTGATTTATTAGGAGCGTCGCGACGCAAAGGTTCCACACATCGCGACGTGACAGCAGAATTTCCATTTTTTGCCCATTTCAAGTCTGGTTTGTCCAGTCGAGCTTCCGAGCAGTATTTTTCCTAACAAAAACATAAAATAACACAGTAAAAGCACTCAAAGCATAACTTTAAAATATTATTTCACAAATGTGTCAATTTAAGGGGATTAATGAAACTATAAGTGTAAAATGATTAACTTATCTTCTAATAAATATGCACTTTTTAGTATTCATCACACCCCAACCAGCTTATTACTAGTCCCTAGTAATTCAAGCGGAATATAAAAAAAAAATTCTTATCTAAGTTAACAATTGTTTTCTTTCTTTCTGAATGATCAAATAAATGACTTCTCCTATACTTTTTACCATTCTTCCATATACTCATAACAAGGTATTAATCAATATATTATGCCACAATATCACATGTATTTGAAAATAGAGTAATATTTTTATCCTAAAATTATATTAGAGTTTACACATTTTTGGCAGTGAAAGTTTATTTAAAACATATCTTCAATCCATGTATCGAACTTTGGGCCAGTGACTCCCAAACCAGTTGGTTTTAGGCACTAGATGTTAAGACACCCCTACGGGCTTAATTGCTCGGATCTCAGATAAACAGTGTCTAAAATATATCTTCAATCCATGTATCGAACGTTGGGCCAGTGACTCCCAAATCAGTTGGTTTTAGGGAACTAGGTGTTAAGACACCCCTACGGGCTTACTTACTCAGATCTCAGATAACAGTGTCTGATTCCCTTAAGCTTTCTTTTTAACCCTTGTAACGAGCTTTGGGCCAATAATTCCCAGACCAGTTGGCCTTAGGGTACTTAGTGTTAAAACACCATTTCGGACTTAATTGCTCGAGTTAAAAAGGCTACGAAAACGAACTTTATTCAAACTTTTTTTTTTTCTTTTTTTCGCATAATAATAAACATTCCACTGCTTTTAGGTGTTACCTCCAACAAATTAGAGAACTGAATATTACAGAATTTTCACTTACCACCCATGGTCATATGTTACCATGTTGTTGATAATATCTGCCAGGCGAGCATATAAAGATAAAATTTAATCAATGTTATGGAGAATTCACAAATTTAAATGATTTAAGAATAAAGGAACGATGAATAACTTGTTACGAATTATATTGAGATGTGTCTCTGGAGTGAAAACTTCTTACCAGCCCCTCTGAACAACAATTCCACTTGTTTAGAAAACAAATTTGTTGTTAGTTTGTGTGTATATATATGGATATATATTTTTACACACAAAATAACAACAAAGTAAAAACTAACAGACATAAACATGAAAAATATTTTGTAAACTATCCTATCCCCCAACCAAAACGAGACATTGTCCCCAATGTTTAAAAAAAGAAAGAAAACGTTTAGAAGATATCACCTGGTTATTGCGGAATTGACAATTATAACTAAAGATCACAGATTAAGGTCCAGGTTTATTTGCGCTTTTTGCCACGATTGTTACCAGACCAGTTCAACTTGGAAAGAATAGGGTCGATTTTTGGTTCATAAGCTAAGAGTTAGTTAATTAAATCATTAGCTGTGCAGTTATGAAGATTTCTCTTACCGGTTTTGAAATAAACCCATTTCTTTTGGCATCTTCAAGAAACACAAAAATAAAATCAAAAAATCCAATAACATTAAACATCATAATATGTTTTTGGTGAATATTCAAGTTTGCCCATTACGCAGCAGTGAATATTCTTCCAACGTTCCGAGCCCACCTGGTAAAGCAATGAAAGCATCAGCATGATTGATCATTTCAGTGAGTCTTTCAAACATACCTGGACCAATAACATTCTTCTCCATTTGATTTTCCGATGATGTGGATTTCTGTTAAAGGTTTTGGGAAGATCCCCACAACTTGACCCCACCATCTTGTACAGCTTTTGAAATACACCCCATTAATCCAAGATTGCACCGCCATATACTAAGTGCATATTTCTGTTTGCCATAACTCTACACCCAATTCTCTTACTCCCCCAACAAATTCCGGTTTAGTTCCGGAGGTAGTTCCACAAAATACACAGATATTAGTGAATCATTATTTTGAAGTTGTCTTCATTTGTGCTATCTCCCTTAGCTAGATATGTTGAAAAGAGAGGAGTGACGAGCTAAATTGTAGATCCTGAAAAGGGTGAGTGATAGATGCACTTATATCTGCAAAATGACAATTATTATGAAAATAAATCGTGATAAAAAATGCTAGATACTGTCGGCAAAAAGGAAAACAATAATTTAAAGTAAAGGAAATCAACGCAATAATATACACTGGTATTTGTGATGGTGGCTCACATATTCCTCTGGTTTTACGTCCAGTAACGCTTGAACGCACTCTATGGTTCGGGGATAGGCTTACCATCCAATTTTCTTATAAATTGGCAAACATGGTCTTTTAAAGTCAGATTCCCGACACTGTATGGTTGTTTTTCTTAATGAAATTGTGTGTGTAATCTAAGAATTTCACGATGAACATATCCACTAGAATTCGTCTCAAGAGTCAATAATATATCATCAAAAGGCTCCTTACCCCAACCATCCCTAATGAATTGTATTTTATCTTCTAATTATCAGACATCATTCCTAAAGAATGACAATGAGTGTTGCACGTACATCGTGCACACTTATAACAAACACCTATTTGTTTAACTCTTCGTTTTTTAGAATAGGTGTTTTTCCCTGAACCAGTCACGTAAGGAATAAATGAGTCAGGTGATTCACCCGCCAAATAAAATCTTGCTTCAATTACCCAACGAATGTCACTAGGAATACCATGAATCATAAAAATTCTCATTCTTTCTATGCGGGCTCTGTAAATTTTTCTAGAGCATTTTGAGGAAGTGCAGGAAAATATTTATGGAGGCTTACGAGAGTTTCTTCCATACCTTAGTTTGTAGGGTATCAGTATTTTTAGGAAACTCAAATAACCGACATTGAGTCACGGAGTACCGTTATCTTGCTTTACTGGGTTGAATAAAATAAAAGAACAAGAATGCTGCAAAACTAAGAAAAATGGAAATTACAGAAATATTAAACAGAACATGAAAGAAACTACACCAATCAAGGTATACTGGGTCTGACAGGAAAAAAGTTTCTTCAAATTTTGAGCACTAAAAAAGGTTTCAGACGCTGTCCATTTAAATTAAATATATCACCATCCATAGGATTCTCAATGTCAATTGCCCCATAAGGATAAACATGTTTCACAATAAATGGGCCACTTCATTTGGATTTTAACTTTCCAGGAAATAAATGAAGATGAGAATTATAAAGCAAAACTTTTTGACCAACTTCAAATATTTTTTGTGAAATTCGACTATCATGAAAGTCTTTAGTTTTAGCTTTAATAATTTTCATATGAATCATATGATCATTCCTTAACTCTTCAAGTTCATTTAGTTGAAATTTACGTTCATGACCAGCATTTTGAAGGTTTGAATTAAATGTTTTAATAGCCCAAAATGCTTTATGCTCAAGTTCTACAGGAAAATGACAAGGTTTTCCATAAACTAACGATAGGGGGACATTCCCAACGACATTTTGAAAGCTGTTCTATATTCCCAGAGTGCATCAGTTAGTCGGAGAGACCAATCTTTGTGATTTGGGTTAACTGTTTTTTTTCTAAAATTTGTTTAATTTCCCTATTCGCTAATTCAACTTGTCCGTTTGTCTGAGGGTGATAAGAGGTGGAAACTTTACGTCTGACTCCATACTTTTTCATTAGGGACTCAAAGGGTCTATTACCAAAGTGTTTACCTCCATCACTTATGATGGCCCGATGAATTCCAAATCGACTCAACATGTTTTCTTTTAAAACTTTGATCACTGTTGTGTTATCATTGTTCCGACAAGGAATTTCCTCGACCCATTTTGAAACATAAACAACTGCAACTAAAAACTCCAAAGGATGGTGGAAATGGGCGCATGAAATAGGTGATTTTCCGTGAACCAGTCACGTAAGGAATAAAGGAGTCAGGTGACTCACCTGCCAAATGAACTTTTGCTTCAATTACCAACGAATGTCACTATGAATACCATGAATCATAAAAATTCTCATTCTTTCTATGCGGGCTGTGTAAATTTTTGCCACAACATTTTGAGGAAGTGCAGGAAAATATTTGTGGAGGTTTGCGAGAGTTTATTCCATGCCTTAGTTTGTAGGTATCAATATTTTTAGGAAACTGAATAATCGACATTGAGTCACAGAGTACCGTTATCCGCTGCTTTACTAGGGTGTGAGATAAAATAAAAGAACAAGAATGCTACAATTAAGAAAAATGGAAATTACAGAAATATTAAATAGAACATGAAAGAAACTACATCAATCAAGGTATACTGGGTCTGACAGGAAAAATTTCTTGAAATTTTGAGCACTCCAAAAAGGTTTCAGACGCTGTCCATTTTCATTAAATATATCACAATCCCTAGGTTCTCAATGTCAATTGCCCTAAAAGGATAAACATGTTTCACAATAAATGGGCCACTCCATTTGGATTTTAACTTTCCAGGAAATAAATGAATATGAGAATTATAAAGCAACACTTTTTGACCAACTTCAAATATTTTTCGTGAAATTCGACTATCATTAAAGGCTTTAGTTTTAGCTTTAAGAATTTTCGTATTCTCATATGAATCATTCCTTAACTCTTCAAGTTCATTTAGTTTTAATTTACGTTCATGATCAACATTTTGAAGGTTTGAATTAAATGTTTTAATAGCCCAAAATGTTTTATGCTCAAACTCTACAGGCAAATGATAAGGTTTTCCATAAACTATACGATAGTGGGACATTCCCAAAGATGTTTTGAAAGCTGTTTGATATGCCCAGAGTGCATCAGTTAGTCGGAGAGACTAATCATTGCGATTTGGGTTAACCGTTTTTTCTAAAATTTGTTTAATTTCCCTATTCGCTAATTCAACTTGTCCATTTGTCTGAGGGTGATAAGAGGTGGAAACTTTGCGTCTGACTTCATACGTTTTCATTAGGGACTCAAGGGGTCTATTACAAAAGTGTTTACCTCCATCATTTATGATGACCCGATGAATTCCAAATCGACTCAACATGTTTTCTTTTCAAAATTTGATCACAATTGTATGATAATTGTTCCGACAAGGAATTGCCTCGACCCATTTTGAAACATAAACGACTGCATCTAAAAAATCCAAAGGATGGTGGAAATGGGCCTATGAAATATGGGCTTTTCCCTGAACCAGTCACGTAAGGAATAAAGGAGTCAGGTGACTCACCTGCCAAATGAACTCTTGCTTCAATTACCCAACGAATGTCTCTAGGAATACCATGAATCATAAAAATTCTCATTCTTTCTATGCGGGCTGTGTAAATTTTTGCCAGAGCATTTTGAGGAAGTTTAGGAAAATATTTGTGGAGGTTTGCGTGATTGTTTCTTCCATGCCTTAGTTTTTAGGGTATCAATATTTTTAGGAAACGAAATAACCGATATTGAGTCACAGAGTACCGTTATCCACTGCTTTACTGGGGTGTGAGGTAAAATAAAAGAACAATAATGCTGCAAAAATAAGAAAAATGGAAATTACAGAAATATTAAACAGAACATGAAAGAAACTACATCAATCAAGGTATACTGGGTCTGACAGGAAAAATGTTTCTTGAAATTTTGAGCACTCCAAAAAAGGTTTCAAACGCAGTCCACTTACATTAAATATATCACCATCCCTAAGATTCTCAATGTCAATTGCCCCATAAGGATAAACATGTTTCATAATAAATGGGCCACTCCATTTGGATTTTAACTTTCCAGGAAATAAATGAATATGAGAATTATAAAGCAAAATTTTTTGACCAACTTCAAATATTTTTCGTGAAATTCGACTATCATGAAAGTCTTTAGTTTTAGCTTTAAGAATTTCGTATTCTCATATGAATCATTCATTAACTCTTCAAGTTCATTTAGTTGAAATTTACGTTCATGACCAGCATTTTAAAGGTTTGAATTAAATGTTTTAATAGCCCAAAATGCTTTATGCTCATGTTCTACAGGCAAATGACAAGGTTTTCCATAAACTAGATGATAGGGGTGTTGGAGTTAATCTACGGTCCCGAGGATCGAATAACAAGCAAGAAACAACATGTGAATACTTCAAGGAGGTGCAGAATACTCACAATGATTGGTTGAGCGATGCGACGAAGAACAAAAATTTTCTTGGCCCTCCTAGAGTGCTCGGCAGTGGCAGTTTTGGTATCCTCCAAGGCTCTCGGCAGTCCACTGTTTTGCCTCTTCAAAAATCGGTCCAAGCTCCAAGCTTTTGGGTGGTGATTCCAATCTCACGTGTGCGGTTAACTATCACCTTCGCAAGACTCAAATGGTGTGCTAGCACTTAGGAATTTTTGCCACAAAAATTCCTTAGCTTCTCTTTGTGATTCATGGTGAAACAGTGAAGGAAAGAAGAAGAAAGTGGCTTGTTGCCGTGAGAGAGAGGGTTGTTTTTAGCTCCAAAAACGTGAGTAAATGGAGAGAGAGTGAGAGAGTTGTAATGGTTGGTAATTGATTTGTGTATCTAATACACATAATTGATTTTCCAATTTTCTTTCAAAAGTCAAACCATTTAAAGCTTTGCTAACTACTTCCATCAATAAATCAAGTGACAAGTGATTTGATGCTTGATGTGACTAATGATTTGAAACTTGAAGTGACTTGCGTGCCGAACTTGAATTCGAAATGCGAGTACGCTCGCAAACACTCCCGGGCTCGAGTTCGCTAATTCTAAATTAACGAATTTTCCGTTGCGACGTAATTAAATAATTATACCTAGCAAAATTACTATTCACGTCACTAACGAATTAATTCTAAATTAACTCATTCGTCTGAATTAAAATCTAATTTCAATTCCGCATCGAAATCCAATTTCTTATAATATATCGAATATATTATTTTATCGATTAATTCCAAATTAATCGTTTTTCTCTCTTTAAATGATATTTTATCCCAGATAAAATATCTCCGTAATTAATCCTAAATTAATTTTCTCTCTCATCTAATTAATCCCAGATTAATAAAGTGCGAGTCATACGTCATCGGTGAATCTTCGGGAAGCGACCCATGAGATCCCCAGATATATTAGCAGTAAATACGGTCGTCGGACTATCCGAACACGTACGTACCTAGTACTACGTTTTTACAAGACAAGGTTGGCTTCTAGCAAAGCCCCATGCCTACCCAATTCTCCAGAAATATCCTTACATGAATAAATAATCTATATCAGGCGTAGTATACGTAGTATTGTGTATTTCGATCCAGTATCGGATGTCACGTGCAAGGCCTGGGGATGGAATTGTGTCTGCCCCGTACGAAACACATATCGGATCTCTGGTAACTAGTCTCTATAATCGGATAAACATGACCTAGTCATTTTATCCCGATGACTGCAGTACATAAGAGAACAAGTTTCGTATCCTACGTGACCATCATCTCTACTATGACTGGAGTGATACTTCCGTCTTGACATCACACCCAACGCACTATTATTCTCAATATACCCAGCAGAGGCATACACAGAACCTGTTAAAGCCCTGGACGACCTAATACCAAAGTATATTGATTGTCGCAAGTATTAGCGGTGCAAGTCTCAGGTTAAGACCAAATACACCTACCCTGATTCGGACTTCCATAGACACATAGTCATACTACTAATGGAATTCCGAGGGGTCATTCCAGAGCGAAGCTGTTTTCCGTACCATCGGTAAAACACAACCTCCTATTACACTTGCATGAGTATCCTATACCCAAATATATGAGAACTATGTCGTTATGCCCTCACAACGCGCACAAGTGTAATACTAGTATTATGACTAGGGATATTTAATGATTAAACCTTCATGGATTGATACTGTCTCATATCATCTCAATCTAGGAACTAATCATAAGGACCTCGTATCATTTATACATCTTGGTGATCTAATCACAAATGATAAGAGAGCAATTTCCTTTGTCACATAGTTAATTTGTACAACAACACCATGATCTGTACAAATAGTGACGCTATGGGTCATAACTGTCCAACAATCTCCCACTTGGCCTATAGCCAGTCACTCGAGTATCTTACACCCAAACTATGTATGGTTCGCTCAAACTACTGAGAAAAGACTTTCGTCAGCGGATTTGCATGATTATCATCTTATGCGATTTATACGATTATTGCATCGCCATGATATATGATCTGAACGAATCAGATAAATAGTCGAAGTATATATCTGGATCGTTGATGAGACCATTAATTCTTTAGCCTATGCTGAAGCCTAGCTCAGCTGCTAACAGAATTATATCTAATCTAATTAGATTTATTATCAATCCAGAAGGCTTATATTGCTGCCTCAGCTGCAGTAATAATCCAATTTTGTTGTTTATTTGGTAAAAGTATCTTGCTTGGAAGATTTCCAGCTCATTGTTCCGTTATTCAAACTTTATAGTACCGTTGCGACTTATAGTCGTTTTTATCGGTTCGGAAACTTGCAACAGTGATCTCAGTCACTTCAAGTTCTCCTTCTCCATAGTATAAGACAGCATCCTTAGTTCCTCTAAGATACTTAAGGACGTTCTTAACATCAATCCAATGACTATCACTTGGATTGGCCCGATTGTGACTCCATATGCTCAAAGCGTATGAGACACTAGATCACGTACATTTTTCAATGTACGAGTTCTCGGAGAGTATTAACAACTTTAAATCTATCCCAGTAGATCTTTATTCCTAGAATAAAGGTTGTTTCTCCCAAGAATTCTACGGAGAATTTTCTCGAAAGCCTAGCTTTCACCGATTTTAATTATGGGAATATCATTTCCAAGAAATGACATATTATCATTATTTTATAGGACAATCACTGTCAGTGCCCTCCCACTAACCTCCTTATATACACAAGAATCATTTTTGTTTTGAATTAAATCATAAACCATTATAATTATATCAAAACGATAATTCCAAGAACTCAATGCTTGCTTCAATCCAAACATGGATCGAATAACCTGCAAACCTTATTCGCTAGTTTTGGTACGACAAAACCGTCAGGATGTTGTAAACATCCTCCAAAAGGTTTCCGTTAAGGAAAACGATTTTGGCGTTCAGCTGCCACATTTCATAAATGAAATATGCAGCATCAGCAAGCATTATCCAAATGGATTTAACGTGGCAACAGGTAAAAGGTTTCATCGTAATCAACACAATGTTGATAACGATATCTTTTCGCTACAAGCCTAGCTTAGTACGTTGGTATATTGCCTTCCATGTTTTTCTTCCTTGAAGACTTATATAGTACCAATAGGCACAATGCCTTGCGATACATCAACTAGTATCCAAACTAGGTTGATATACATGGAATCCATATCGGACATCACAGTACTTTGCCATAATAGGGAGTCGATACCTTGTATCACTTCCTCATACGTAGTCAGTTGGTATTCCTCAATAAGATTGACATCTTTATGAGGTGAGATCAGAAACCCATACCCCATGTTGTTTTCTGACTCTCTCCGAATTACGCGGTTCTTGTGTATTCGAAGATTACTGGTATAGTTTCATCCTTGATGAACTATTTGTGTTCCATTAGGAATCAGTGCCTTGAATAGTATTACTCCGATTTTCATCGAGTTTTACTATCCTCCCACTTACCACTGCATATATGTATTCCTCTTAGGAAAACCGCATGGAGAGCAACAATTACATTATTCTCTTATGAGTTGTATAAGTACTATACTTTAGTTTCCTTAAGATAACCTACAACTTGGGCACTTATCCAATTTGGGTTCTAGTTTGGTATCATCCAAACATATGCCTAACATACCCAAATCTTCATGAATGAGAAAACCCAGTTTCTTTCCTGTTCATATCTAATATGAAGTCTGTCTAACATATTTTATGGAACCTTATTCTAAATAAGTTCTGCAATGTTTATGCGTATCCGTTGAAGGAAATGCTTGCTCAGACCGACTCATGATTAACCTTATCATGTCCAACAAAATTTGGTTTTTCCGTTCGGACACACCGTCGAAATGACGTGTTCCGGGAGGAGTCCTCATTGAAAGAATACTATACTCTTTCAAGTATATGAGAAACTTATTGCTTAAGTATTTTCATCATGGTCTAACTGTGATGGTTTAATACTTTAGCTGATCTGTTTGTCTTTTTCGTATCGAAACTGTAAAAGTTTCCGATTTGTGTTTCAAAAGAGACACATAACCATAACGCGATGCCACATCCGTAAAGGTCACGAAATATTCATATCCAACTCTAGCCTAGCTAGATATGGGCCCACCTATGTCACTATGAACGAGGGCTAACAAATCGATGGCATTTGCACTTTTACCAAGTAAATAGTGTTTTAGGCACTTTGCCTAATAAACTAGATTCGTAGACTTTATTTGAATAGAATCAAATTTGTCCTAGTATCCACTATTCGAAAGTGTGGATATACGAGTCTTGTTTAATTGTGTCCCATACATCAATGCCACATATAAGTCTCAACTGATTAAATCAGTTTGAGCTATTTGTTTGTCATGTTATATGTTTGAGATTTATTTATATTCAAAATATAAATTATGTTATTCACATCTAATGTGTTTATCTCAATATCATCTTTATATAATAAAATATTTTAGTGTTCTAGAATATAAAGGTATACCCGCAATGGGTTAAACCCTGATATAGATATAATGTATCTAGTCAAACTAGTTATATTCTAACAGTTTCCTAATTTAAGTACATACCCGAAGGGTGGTTCCTAAACTTAGGTATCTACGGTTAAAACAGCGACATTCGTCCCATTTTCAATTCACAGATTAATCTCATCTGAAGTCAGTATCTTGCTTATCAGCAGATTCTGCACACCAGTACATATTTATATATCACACTAAGTATCTAAAATCCAATTTTAATACTAGTAGTGAACATATTTATGACAAACATATTTGAAGTCAGAGCCTTGCTCGTTCTTCAATTCCTTCATGTATGCTCTGTCCAAACGGTAGTCACGCTTCCGCAATCTCGTTTGCCACAATTTAGGCAGATATTTTGGGATATGTCATTTATTTTCCCAGAAGATTCTAATGCCTTTGCCTTTGACTCTTTTCCACACCCAGAAGCCTTTGGCCAAGCCTTGGCCTTCCGGAATGTCGAAGTAAGAAGTGTCTTGCGCTTCTTGACTTATTGCAAACTTTGGCTTTGTCTCCTTGAGAATAGCCATTAACTCTCCAAGAGTTATCAATTGCAATTTAATGCTTCTAAGATCTAAGAATAGATCTATGAAGATCCTTCAATTTCATTATCATACTTTAAAGATCTAATCCTTAGATCTGATTAAGAAATTAAGGAGTCTATTCGGCAAGCTTAATGGATTAAGCACTAAAGTTATCATCACATGAATATTCCAAATATCACGCTCTACTATTTGGTTAACTCCGGGCTTATGCCTAATATGTTATTTTATCAAATAAAGTAACTTATTAGTTTCCAGGACCATCCTGAAATTTATTCCCAATTTGAAAATTAAAGTCGCTTAAATACATTTTCCCCAGGATTATGTTTTAAACACTAATCTTTCAATTTATCTTGATTTTAATAGTCCAACTATTTAATCAACGATTTTAGGTACTATTTGTTATAATGATTACTATAGTCTAACTATATAATCAACTATAATTTAGTAAATCAATTCAATTATATTGATTACTATAATCCAATTATATAATCAACTATTAATTGAAATAGTTTGAATACAGTCCAACTGTTTAATTAAAACAATTATTAAATATTAGTACAACTAATATATTAATTTAACGACGAATATTTGAAATGAGCGCGTATGGCAAGTTACTAAACAAATATTGCAAATTCAATACTTGCCTCCCACTATTTTCCGGCGAGCCTCTAACCCTCTGTTGAGTACTCGGGAAACCGTGTTTCCTCGTGGGCTAGGATCCCATTAAATAACACACAATCTTGACTTTGGCCAACAAATTGTATGATAATTAACTAGGTAGATCTCTAAGATCAATTGGATCCCATCCAATTCCTAGATCCAGTAGGGGGACATCCAAGTCTGAAACATATATCTTATATATGCCAATATGTCCAATATATTACCTAACATTTTTCCTCTGAATCAACTAAGCCTTGGCTTTGGAATAACAAACTTAGTGATCCCAGTTAAGCGGAACCCATTGACCATGGAAAGCTTCGTAATCAATGTCGATGGACAAGAAGTGATCTTGACTTTGGCCAACAAATCACATCTTGGACAAGACACCAATATGGAACAAAACCTTCATGATTCAAACACATCATCGACGGAAAAAGGCCTTGACTTTGGCCAACAAACCAATGCCAGTCTTGGATCTTGAGTAACAATCACTCAATGGAAGGAAAAACGCTTAATATTTTGTGAGGGTTTTTCGCGTGCAAATTGGCAACCAATTTATTATCTTTGTTAAGGTCTCATCATCCTACACCCTTAAACTTACATTCTAAACACATAATAAGGCGCATATAAATAAATAATAATGATATGCGGATGGATACTTAACACATTGTTCCTAGAACAAATCTCTCAATTTCCTCTCTAAATTAATTTCTTAAGGCATGGACTTTTGGTCAACTTGGGTCAAACCCAAAGACTAAAGCCCATTTAAAGGAATCACCCTTATATGCCTAGAAACTAATTTAGGCCCAATTAATGTAAAGGTCCATTAGTCATAATTGGACTTTATGGAAATAGTTTTGGGCCCAATTGGATCCAACCAATTTGCCTAAACCAATCTTGGTACAATCAAGCCCAATAAGCTCAATTACAACATTACAAGCCCAAATCAAATTTAAGCCCAATATAATTAAATCACAAAAATTCCAAATTTCATAATTAATTAACCAAAGTGTAATTCCATAATTAATCACCCAAATCAATATTTCCAAAACATCAATTAGCCTAATTAATTATGCTAATGATCAACAATTAGTGTCCAACACAATTGATCAAAAATCAAACCCATTTTCATGCTCATTTAGTCTCGGCAATAAGGGCATTTTTATGTCCGATTCGAATTCAATCTAATTAAATCCAATTCAACATTACCCAATGTTTTCCAACTCATCCAATGATCAAAAACACAAAAATACCAAGACATTTAGGGCTATGTCATTCTCGGCCAAGCGATAATTTTTGGGGAAAATTGTTCCAAACAACTTTTCATTAAATTGATCCAATCAAACTTCAATTAAACATCATTTAAGCATACTCAATCATCCAATTTCATCAAATCATGCTCAAATACATTTTACCCAATTTTAACCCTAGATTCAAGTTTCATGCTTTTACTCGCTCTGATACCATTGCTGGAGTTAATCTACGGTCCCGATGATCGAATAACAAGCAAGAAACAACATGTGAATACTTTAAGGAGGTGCGGAATACTCACTATGATCGGTTGAGCGATGCGACGAAGAATAAAAATTTTCTTGGCCCTCCTAGAGTGCTCGGCAGTGGCAGTTTTGATGTCCTCCAAGCCTCTCGGCAGTCCACAGTTTTGCCTCTTCAAAAATCTGTCCAAGCTCCAAGCTTTTGGGTGGTGATTCCAAGCTCACGTGTGCGGTTCCCTATCACCTTCGCAAGACTCAAATGGTGTGATAGCTCTTAGGAATTTTTGCCACAAAAATTCCTTAGGTTCTCTTTGTGATTCACGGTGAAACCAGTGAAGGAAAGAAGAAGAAAGTGGCATGTTGACGTGAGAGATAGGGTTTTTTTTTTTGCTCCAAAAACGTGAGTAAATGGAGAGAGAGAGAGAGTTGTCATGGTTGGTATTTTATTTGTGCATCTAATGCACATAATTGATTTTCCAAAAATCAATTAATTGATTTTCCAAATTTTCTTTCAAAAGTCAAACCATTTAAAGCTTTTCCAACCACTTCCATCAATCAATCAAGTGACAAATTGTCACATTACTCAAAGTGACAAGTGATTTGACGCTTGATGTGACTAATGATTTGACGCTTGAAGTGACTTGCGTGCCGTATTTGAATTCGAAATGCGAGTGCGCTCGCAAACACTCATGGGCTCGGGTTCGCTAATTCTAAATTAACGAATTTTCCGTTGCGACGTAATTAAATAATTATGCCTAGCAAAATTACTATTTACGTCGTTAACGAATTAATTCAAAATTAACTCGTTCGCCCGAATTTAAATCTAATTTCAATTCCGCGTCGAAATCCAATTTATTATAATATATCGAATATATTATTTTATCGATTAATTCCAAATTAATCATTTTTCTCTCTTTAAATGATATTTTATCCCAGATAAAATATCTCTGTAATTAATCCCATATTAATTTTCTTTCTCATCTAATTAATCCCAGATTAATAAAGTGCAAGTCATACGTCATCGGTGAATCTTCGGGAAGCGACCCATGAGATCCTCGGATATGTTGGCAGTAAATACGGTCGTCGGACTATCTGAACACGTACGTACCTAGTACTACGTTTTTACCGATTTACAAGACAAGGTTGACTTCTAGCAAATCGCCATGCCTACCCAATTCTCCAGAATTATCCTTACAGGAAAATAAGTGATCGATATCAGGCGTAGTATATGAAGTTTTGCGTATTTCGATCCAGTATCGGATGTCACGTGCAAGGCCTGGGGCTGGAATTGTGTCTGCCTCGTATGAAACACATATCGAATCTCTGGTAACTAGTCTCTATAATCGGATAAACATGACCTAGTGATTTTATCCCGATGACTGCAGTACATAAGAGAACAAGTTTCGTATCCTACGTGACCATCATCTCAACTATGACTGGAGTGATACTTCCGTCTTGACATCACACCCAACACACTACGATTCTCAATATACCCAGTAGAGGCGTACACATAACCTGTTAAAGTCCTGGACGACCTAAAACCAAAGTATATTGATTGTCGAAAGTATTAGCGGTGCAAGTCTCAGGTTAAGACCAAATACACCTACCCTGATTCGGACTTCCATAGACACATAGTCATACTACCAATGGAATTTCGAGGGGTCTATCCAGAGCGAAGCTGTTTTCCGTACCATCGGTAAAACACAACCTCCTACTACACTTGCATGAGTATCTTATACCCAAATATACGAGAACTATGATGTTATGCCCTCACAACGCGCACAAGTGTAATACTAGTCTTTTCCGCATTATCGATGTCCAATCTCGATAATACTCTAACTATGGATATTTAATGATTAAACCTTCGTGGATTGATACTGTCTCATATCATCTCAATCCAGGAACTAATCATAAGGACCTCCTATCATTTATACATATTGGTGATCTAATCACAAATGATAAGAGAGCAATTTCATTTGTCACATAGTTAATTTGTACAACAACACCATGATCTGTAGATATAATGATGCTATGGGTCATAACTGTCCAACAAGGGGGATATTCCCAAAGACATTTTGAAAGCTGTTTGATATGCCCAGAGTGCATCAGTTAGTCGGAGAGACCAATCTTTGCGATTTGGGTTAACCATTTTTTCTAAAATTTGTTTAATTCCCCTATTCCCTAATTCAACTTGTCCGTTTGTCTAAGGGTGATAAGAGGTGGAAACTTTGCGTCTGACTCCATACTTTTTCATTAGGGACTCAAAGGGTCTATTTCAAAAGTGTTTACCTCCATCACTTATGATGGCCTGATGAATTCCAAATCGACTCAACATGTTTTCTTTTAAAAATTTGATCACAGTTGTGTTATCATTGTACCGATAAGGAATTGTCTCGACCCATTTTGAAACATAAACGACTGCAACTAAAAAATCCAAAGGATGGTGGAAATGGGCCTATGAAATAGGCGTTTTTCCCTGAACCAGTCACGTAAGGAATAAATGAGTCAGGTGACTCACCTGCCAAACGAACTCTTGCTTCAATTACCCAACGAATGTCACTAGGAATACCGTGAATCCTAAAAATTCTCATTCTTTCTATGCGGGCTGTGTAAATATTTGCCAGAGCATTTTGAGGAAGTACAGAGAAATATTTTTGGAAGTTTTTGAGAGTTTCTTCCATGCCTTAGTTTGTAGGGTATCAATATTTTTAGGAAACTGAAATAACCGACATTGGGTCACGGAGTACCGTTATCCGTTGCTTTACTAGGGTGTGAGATAAAATAAAGGAACAAGAACGCTGTAAAACTAAGAAAAATGGAAATTACATAAATATTAAAAAGAACATGAAAGAAACTACATCAATCAAGGTATACTGGGTCTGATAGGAAAAAAGTTTCTTGAGATTTTGAGCACTCCAAAAAAGGTTTCAGACGCTGTCAATTTTCATTAAATATATCACAATCCCTATGATTCTCAATGTCAATTGCCCCATAAGGATAAACATGGTTCACAATAAATGGGCCACTCCATTTTGATTTTATCTTTCCAGAAAATAAATGAAGATGAGAATTATAAAGCAAAACTTTTTGACCAACTTCAAATATTTTTCGTGAAATTCGACTATAATGAAAGGCTTTAGTTTTAGCTTTAAGAATTTTCGTATTCTCATATGAATCATTCATTAACTCTTCAAGTTCATTTAGTTGAAATTTACGTTCATGACCAACATTTTGATGGTTTGAATTAAATGTTTTAATAGCCCAAAATGCTTTATGCTCAAGTTCTACAGGAAAATGACAAGGTTTTCCATAAACTAGACGATAGAGGGACATTCCCAAAGACGTTTTGAAAGCTGCTCGATATACCCAGAGTGCATCAGTTAGTCGGAGAGACTAATCTTTGCGATTTGGGTTAACCATTTTTTCTAAAATTTCTTTAATTTCCCTATTCTCTAATTCAACTTGTCCGTTTGTCTAAGGGTGATAAGAGGTGGAAACTTTGCGTCTGACTCCATACTTTTTCATTAGGGACTCAAAGGGTCTATTACAAAAGTGTTTACCTCCATCACTTATGATGGCCCGATGAATTCCAAATCGACTCAACATGTTTTCTTTTAAAAATTTGATCACAGTTGTGTGATCATTATTCCGACAATGAATTGCCTCGAACCATTTTGAAACATAAACGAATGCAACTAAAAAATCCAAAGGATGGTGGAAATGGACCTATGAAATCTATCCCCCAACAATAAAGGATTTCGATGACAAAGATGGGATTTAAAGGCATCATGTTTCTTTTTGAAATAGATCCCAACTTTTGACAATTTTCGTAAGTTTTGCAGAAAATGTATGTTTCTTTAAAAATAGTGGGCCAATAAAATCCACTTTGCAAGATTTTTGCAGCGATTTTCTTAGATGAGAAATGACCTCCACATGCTTCTGAATGACAGAACTAAATAACACCACTTATCTCACTGTCAGGTATGTATCTTCTGAAATTCTGATCGGGGCAACAGTTAAACAGATAGGGATCATCCCAGTAGAATCTTTTGACTTCAGTCAAAAATTTCCTCTTACCTTGTTGGCTCCAGTCTGAGGGTATCTTTCATGTTGCAATAAAATTGAAAATATTAGCATACCAAGGCATTAAGTTTACCGAAAATAAAAATTCATCGTGAAAATAATCATTGATGGGAGTGGTATCGATTAGTGACTCATTTGTGAGTCTCGATAAGTGATCTGCAACCACGTTCTCTGCCCCCTTTTTTGTATTTGATTATGGGATTGAATTCTTGAAGCAACAAAATCCACCATATTAATCTTGGCTTGGCATCCTGGTTAGACATCAAATATCTAACAGAAGCATGATCAGAGTAAACAACAGTTGAAGAACTGATTAAATATGATCGAAATTTATCCAACGCAAATATTACAGTAAGTAGTTTTTTTTCTATGGTAGTGTAATTCGTTTGTGCAATGTTTAAAGTTCGACTTGCGTAATATATTATATGTGGCTTACCTTCCTTTCTCTATCCTAGAATTGCACCAACTACATAATCACTAGCATCACACATTAGCTCAAAGGGCAAGGACCAATCATGTGCTTGCATAATAGAAGTAGAAGTCAAAAGACTGATAAATTTTTGGAATGATTTTTGACATTCTTTTGTCTATTCAAATGTTGTATCTTTTAATAGGAGGTTACATAAGGGTCTCGATATAGTACTGAAGTCTTTAAGAACGAATGTCCCTGACTATTTTTGGTTATGGTAATTTAGAAATGACCTCTATTTTTGCCTTGTCAACCTCAATAACTTTAGACGAAACAACGTGTCCTAAAATAATTCCTAAATTAGTCATGAAATGGAATTTTTCCCAATTTAACACAAGTTATTTTTCTTCACATCTTTTCAAAATATTTTCCAGATTAGTCAAGTAATCATCAAATGAACTTCCAAAGACAGTATCATCCATAAAGACCTCTAAATAGTTTTCAACCATGTCACTAAATATTCTTAACATGCATCATTGGAATGTTGCATGTGCATTACAAAGTCCAAAAGGAATTTCCCTAAATGCAAATGTTCAAAATGGGCATGTGAATGTGGTGTTTTTCTGGTCTTCTAAAGCAATGGGAATCTGATAATAACCCTAGTAACCATCAAGAAAACGATAGTATAGGTGTCCAGCTACTCTTTCTAAAATTTGGTCAAGAAATGGAAAAGGGAAATGATCTTTTCTAGTTGCGTCATTTAATTTTCTGTAATCAATGCACATACGCCAACTAGATGAAATACGAGCTGGGATTAATTCCCCTTTATCATTTTTTACAACAGTAATTCCATAATTTTTGGGTACAACCTGTGTAGGACTTACCCACTTACTATCAGAAATAGATAGATAATGCATGCATCAAGAAGTTTAAGGACCTCAGTTTTTACTACTTCTTTCATGTTAGGGTTCAATCTTCTTTGGGGTTGACGATATGTCCTAGCATTATCTTCTAGATGTATTCTACGTGTGTAGATTAACAGATTAATACCTTTTATGTCTTTTAATGTCCATCCAATTGCTAGTTTATGTTCTTTCAACACATTTAAAAGTTTACCTTCTTGATTGCTTGTGAGAGAAAAATAAATTACCACAGGGTAAGTTTGATTATCTTCTAGAAATGCATATTTCAATCCTTTTGGCAAAGCTTTTAACTCCAAATTTGGTGCTTCTTCATGTTTTCCTTCGTCCAGTATTCCCAGTTCCTCCAAGTTTTTAATCTTTCCCTCGTCTTCCAATACCTGTGTAGAATCAAATATAAAATCATTACCAATATCCGAATTCATTTTCGCACTTGACTCAACAAAATTAGCAGTAAAAAATTCCATAGGATTAGATAAAATCCCATGAATATGCTCGTCCACAATAGGTTCAATTGATTCTACGCTTTTGTTTTCATTATCTTCATCGTATGGTTGTTTGCACATGTTAAAAATATTTAGCTCTAATGTCATGTTATCAATGTTGATTACTATAATTAGTCCCAAGGAAAGATTAAGCTTATGAAATACAACAAAATGAATATATATAATAAACTTGAAGCATGGCGGAATCATACTTACAAAGCTTTTGTGATGAAAAGATGAAAAAAGGTTGAAGCTCCAAGATCCTTGAAGTTTCGGCCAAGAGGAGAAAAGAGTTGAAAGCTCCAAGCTTTGTGTATTCCAAGCTCCAAGGTGGTTTCCCTATCACCTCCTTTGATTCCTTGCTTGTGCTAGCAAAAATGGAGAATGAGAAAACAATTTTCTGCCTTGTTGGTGCAGCTCACGGCGTGAGCAAGAGAGGAAGAGAGGAGAGTGTTTCACTTTTGATTTTCTTTCCTTTGCATGCCAAAAAACGTGAATAACCAAGGAAAATGAAAAGTGAAGTGATATCTAATACCAAAAGAATTTTTTAATGCAAAAAAATCCTTCCAAAACCGTGCATGGCTTTCCCTCCAAAATGAATCCATCATTTGCTATCATTACCATACTTTGAGATTAGAGACAATGCATCATCCCTCAAAGGTGACTAGATACATTCACTATCTATTCGTATTAAGTAATGAGATATCGCGATGTGATTTCCGGATATCACTCGATTAAAAATACGAATGTCTCCGCAAGCACTTTCGGGCTCGGTTTCGTTAATTCCAAATTAACGAATTTCCGTCGCGACGTGAATTAAATAATTACGCCTTGCGAAATTACTATTCAGTTCGCTAATGAATTAATTCTAAATTAATTCATTTGCCCGAATTAAAATCCGATTTTAATTCCGCGTCGAAATC
>SKCR01040341.1:0-59983 GCA_019454045.1 Zanthoxylum bungeanum | reverse complement strand
CTTCCTTCATTTTCTTCTCCAAACTGTGGTACCATACCACGGGAGCTCCTTCAAGCGACATTCCAAACATTTTCTGCACTTGGCGCTGAGATAAGCCAACTGAACTCATGACTGATACAAACTGTCGGAGATGCACCCTTGGATCCCCATTCCCGTTAAACTTAGCCATATCAGGCATCTTGAACTGTGCCGGCAACTGTTCCTCGAAAGTCAGTGTGTCATAATCCAGCAGATCTTCATTCTTACCCCTCATCTTGCGGGTAACCGACTCAACCTGATCCTGAAGTTTCTGTAACTCTACCTGAGACCCAGATACTCTGCCTGCTGCATACTCTGCCATATCATCATCAAAAGTGGGGATATCATCCCCCAACCCATTCGGAGGCTCCTCACGCCTCACATTCTCAAAAATTCCCCCAGCACGGGGCACAGCCATACCAGCCACAGCAGTAGTCAAAGCTTGCAACTGTTCAGTGACCTTGGCGAGACTGTTCTCTAACTGATCCATACGGGATACCTCATTACCAGATTCACTCATGACTGTTACTGTTCTTTTAATGAGCCTTGTCCCTTCTCTAACCCAAACGGTATCTATGATGTCTTTTTGAGACATAGAGGGTGTTAACATGATATATGTATGCATGAGGTGCATGAGATGCAGGTAACATATATAACATACTAAATTAAAATTAAAATTTTCAAACAAATCAGACTGTTGTCATTTTAGAAGCTTTCGGGCTAATTGTTATAGGAGTGAACTCATCCCAGTTTAAATGGCCCAATGAGTTCACATCTCATGACAAAGAGCCCGACTAAATCCAAATGGTAACGTTCCGAACACAAGCACAAAGTGGCCCATCAACACTTAGAAGCCTTTGGCCCAACCGTCATAAAATACGTTATTGTCCCAGTTTAAATGGCCCAACAAGCCCATATCTCATGACAAATGGTCCAAATGGATCCAAACGACGATGTTCTCACACATAGGGATGGCAGGCAGACCCGGACCCGGCCCGGGTCCGGTTAGACCCGGATCCGCTTAAAAAAATTACGGATCCGGGTCTTATTCGCATGGACCCGCATCTTTCCGGGTCCGGATGCGGGTCTGGATGAATCCGGACCCGGTTACCCGGGACCCGGAAAAAAAAAAAAAAAAAAAAAAAAAAAAAAAAAAAAAACTGGATTTACTCATAAAAGTTGTGTGGCTTTTGAGTGTGTGCTGTGTGGCTTTTAGGGAGGCAGCAACGTGATAGGGTTATTGGTGGCTTTATTTGTTATGTGTTCGTGAGAAGAGGCTGTGAGTTGTCAAGGCTGTGTGAGTGTCTTATTGCGTGGCTTTGAGGTTTATCGTCTCTTACGTTTGTTTTTTAGTTATTTAGGGTAAAAAAAAAAAAAAACTGCCAGTGCGGATCCCGGGTCCGGATCCGGGTATACCGGGGTCCGTTCCGGGTCTACCCGGGTCCGGACCCGGAAACATTTAACCGGGTCCATGAAGCGACTTGCGGATCCAGACCCGGATCCTTAAGGATCCGGGTCCGGATCCGGAATTTGCCATCCCTACTCACACACAAGCATAAAAGATAATGCAAACATAAAGTAATAATTTCTACGGAATGGCCCATCAACATTTCAGAAGCTTTGGGCCCAATGGTCATAAGGTACGAACTCGCCCCAGTTTAAATGGCCCAGCAAGTCCGCATTTCTGACAATGGTCCAACTGCATCCAAATGAGGATGGTCCACTAACACATACTCAAGGAAATAATTGTTACTTTAACCATGCAAACCTGGTCTATGGGTGGGTTCGCAGGAGTATAGACAAAGGCTTTCGCCGGCGAAGGATGGCCCACAACTAGGTCTCCCCAATCAAGGGTTCGAGCAACCAAGTGAGCGCACCCTTTTTTATACACTAAGGTACGTGCCAATGAGCTATGGTGTGTGACGGATTGTCAAATGGATTTTCCGTTGTAGATTCCCCAGAGGGAAGGTGGAGCGAGGCTCACTTAAATACCCAAGCCTCTTAGGCTCTTATCGCTTGGTGTCAGGAATAAACAATGAGTCCTCCAAATTAGTCCATCACAATAGGCTACGAGTAGATGGCCATATAGGTGCCTTCACATCTTTTCCTTCTATAAAGGTAGTGAATGAAAGAAGACACCAAACCATTACCTAGCCTTAAATGCCTTTGATTAAACCCCAATTTTATCCACTATAGACACGGTCAATTAAAACATAAATCCAATCATTACAAGACAATATTCGGGGCCGATTCTCTATCCCCAGTGGAGTCGCCAGACTATGGGACACAGAAACTGGGCGACGCATGCTGTCCCAAGCTCGCGGCTTGGTCGGGAGTACGGAGTAGCCACGGGGGACTAAACCGGAGAATAATGGAGTCGCCACCCGGTGTGAACCGGGAAAATGAGATTTAAGGAGCACTCACCCCTCGTAAGGGAAGACCTCAAACCGTTGGGTTCGGAATGGTCCCTTACTTATGCCACTTGTAATGAAAGGATTTATATAATAATTTAATCAGGCTTAAGTAACACTTTTTTCCAAGAGTATCATGCTTCTAAAATCATATGTACAAAATAAAACTTACACCTAAATTTACATATGTTTCACATCTAAGATTGCATGCTTGAAAGGACATCAAAGTAGCGACGAACATACAACTTTATTGGCATATTATATCAAGAAAACACAAGCACACATACTAACCCCAGAAGCACACATGTGAGCACCTTCCCAAGTGGTACGTGGAATTGTATCCCAAGTAAATACCATACTACCGTCTATTCGGAATCGGCTACGGAATTTATGTCTGGGTTTCCATCCGATATACCACAAGAAATAATACTCAAATGTTATCATGACATAGGTATATGAATTGTAATATATTAAACACATTGTACTCATACATGTGGGGAATGCATATGAATGACACCAACACAATCTTGCGTAATACAGAGGGGCAATCAGGTTCATCATACGTAAGGATAGCTACTAGGAAAACTATGCATGAAATCTGGTGAAAAGGGACTCAGTTCAGTGGGTGCGCATTCGCGTAGCGTTTGAAAACGCGTTCAAACGGTAAACAAAAGGTTTGCGTTCGTATATCGTTCGAGAAAGAGTTCGAACGGAACCAGACTTGATGCATGATAAGACTAAGAAAGTGTGTGCGCGTTCGCGTAGCGTTCGAGAACGCGTTCGAACGGTAAACAGAAGGTTCGCGTTTGTATAGCGTTCGAGAACACGTTCGAACAGAACCAGACCTGATGCGTGATAAGACTAAGAAAGTGCGTGCGCATTCGCGTAGCGTTCGAGAACGCGTTCAAACGGTAAACAGAAGGTTCGCGTTCGTGTAGCGTTCGAGAACGCGTTCGAACGGAACCAGGCCTGATGCATGCAAGGTTGGCTTCTAGACTATCCGAACACGTAAGTACCTAGTACTACGTTTGTACCGATTTACAAGACAAGGTTGGCTTCTAGCAAAGCGTCATGCCTACCCAATTCTCCAGAAATATCCTTATAGGAATAAAGGATCTATATCAGACGTAGTATACATAGTATTGCGTATGTCGATCCAGTATCAGATGATCACGTGCTAGGCCTGGGGCTGGAATTGTGTCTGCCATGTACGAAGCACATGTCAGCTGTCTGGTAACTAGTCTATATAATCGGATAACTATGACCTAGTCATATTATCCCGATGACTGCAGTACTTAAGAGAACCAGTACCGTATCCTACGCGACCATCATCTCCATATGACTGGAGTGACACTTCCGTCTTGACATCACACCCAACACACTACGATTCTCAATATACCCAGCATAGGCGTACACAGAACATGTTAAAGCCCTAGACGACCGCAACCAAAGTATATTGATTGTCGCAAGTATTAGAGGTGCAAGTCTCAAGTTAAGACCAAATACACCTACCCTGATTTCGGACTTCCATAGACACATAGTCATACTACTAATGGAATTCCGAGGGGGTCTATCCAGAGCGAAGCTGTTTCCCGTACCATCGGTAAAACACAACCTCCTATTACAATTGCATGAGTATCATATACCCAAACATATGAGAATTATGTCGTTGTGCCCTCACAACGCGCACAAGTGTAATACTAGTCTTTTACGTATTTATCGATGTCCAATCTCAATAATACTTTGACTAGGGATATTTAATGATTTATCCTTCGTGGACTGATACTGTCTCATATCATTCTCAATCCAGGAACAAATCATAGGGACCTCATATCATTTATACATCTAGGTGATCTAATCACAAATGATAAGAGTGCAATCTCCTTTGTCACATAGTTAATTTGTACAATAACACCATGATCTGTACAAATAGTGACGATGTGGGTCATAATTGTCCAACAGCGGCTACCTCATTCACTTTAATTTGATTCCGCCACTGGTAATGAAGTCATAATCGCAAAAAAACTTATAAAATGTGCCTTTCATGTTTCATATTATGGCCTGTTTGGTATTGTGATTTGATGTGTGATGAGATGATAAAACTGTATTTTGGTCAAAAATAAAATTTTTATGTGTTTTTTATTGATAAAAAATTGTGATTATGGTTTCTAATAAAAATAGAAATTTACAAAACCTAAAATTTATAATTTTTAAAAATCAATCAAAATATTATAAAAAAAGTATGCCGTAATTATTTTTTTAGTATAACAAATTTATATATTACCATTTATAACCCACTATTTGTCAACTGCTTAGAGATCTTTATTAAAAAATAAACTATATTAGGATATTTCCAAAAAAAAATAATAATAATAATAACACACACCCCATACAAGTGGAGTGTCTTTAATTTTTTTTAAAATATAAATATCCCCAAAATATAAAGTGTTTCATAAAAAAATTATATATTATCGATTTACAAATCATAAGTTTTTTAAAAAATTCATTGTCAATATGTTTCGACGAAAAAATATTAATATTTAGAATGTATTTAAAATAAAAATGTGGTTTTAAAACGCAGTGCACAAATGACAGATAATGGGTTAAAATGTATCTGATCTTGCACAATAATTTTTTTAAAAGGATATGTAAGAATGAATTATTGGATGACTCCCAAAATAGGCGATGTATTATGAGATTGTTGTAATTAGAGGGGTTTAATGGATTTATAACCCAGCTCTAATTATAAGATATTCGTGAAAGGTCAATCCATATGTAATGATAGTATGGGTAAGTAGTATAACAAAAGGAAAAAAAAAATAAAAAAAAATGGGATATTCTTATTATGGAAATTAACACCTTTCTGCCAATGGAAGTCTTGAAGAGAGATGTCTCGTAATTCAAAGTCGTGACCTTTTGCTATAGAGCTTCCAGCCTTTACCACCCAATCCACTCAGGCTAATTACAAATATTTTCCCTCCAGAAACTTCTTTATAATTTACGATTGTTTGGAACGAAATTACCATCAAGCATACATGAGTGGATTGGGTGGTAAAGGCTGGAAGCTCTTAGCAAAAGGTCACGACTTTGAATTACGAGGCATCTCTCTTCATGACTTCCATTGGCAGAAAGGTGTTAATATCTGTAATATGAATATCCCATTTATTTAATTTTTTTTCCTTTTGTTATACTACTGACCCATGTTGGTTTAAAAGACACAAGTTCTTTTAACCTATTTGGAAATATTGTTTCTTACCAAAGTTTATAGGAAATCAGAGAGCAGAACCTCATCACTAAAACACCTAGCATCCGTAGTTTTCTTTTACCCTAATTACAAATATTTTCCCTCCAGAAATACATGGGTTCTGAAATTAAAGATCATCTCCTGAAACCGCTAGATTGAAGGGTCAAACTGCTCTCCAGTCGCAAAAACATTTTGTGGTTGCTCGTAGCAGGAGCTTATGCTTGACTCCAGTAGTGGCTGTGTAAGCACCATTTCTGGTTTAGCATATGCTGTTTCCATGTCTACTCGATGCTTCTTCGTTGACCTCTCACCCTTGGGACTCTGTGGAGGGGAAACAACATTGCAGCCGGAATCACGACTCATCAAGAGAAAGGCTCTTGGCTGGGGCATGCTCTTTGGCAGCATTGTCCTGGAGGTGGGACTCTGAAGTTGGACCAGGTGTTGCCCGATCTGTCTCCTTGTCCGGTTCAGGGCAATTGTCACCTGAGGCTGGAGCTGAACCTCCAGACCCATGCGCTTCTGTAAGAACCCCACCAAGTCGTTGTTGCTCTTCCATTATCTTCTTCAAGTACTTGCCTTGGGCTTCAATCCTTATCTGAAGCTGTCTCTGCACCTGCAAATTAAAATACACTGATATGAATACATGGTTGACAAGAGTTCAGCTCGTCTAAGCCTAAGATGCAATCTTTACTTGTGTCAATTTTGAAATACCGGTGCCTCCAAAAAAGAAAAGGGTGGTGCAGAATATCTTAACTTATGTCAGTTAGATTTTTAAGGTATTAAAACTAGGAATATTTTGCGTCTAACTTCCTCTTTATATTTGAAACTCTATCGGCCGTAACCATGAATGAGAATGACAAAAGATTTGAAAGCGAAACAGCAAAAAAGCCTCCAAAAGTAACCACAGTATGACCAGTGGTGATTGATAAAAATCTAACAAAAAACAATGTCATGAAAGCGGGTGCTCAAATTTTAGGGGAAAACATGCCTCCAGTTGCTCGTGCAGTCGCTTTTGCACCTCCATCTGCAACTTGAGTGCTTCAGTAATTTGCATCCCACTGCAAACAGAAAGAAGACATACATCCTTATATGAGAGCCGTTGATTAATATATTCGACACAGCCCCACATTTAACACAAAATAAAATTCATAAACTTGAATGTACAATTACTAAACTTTTCAGTCTGAAATGTTTTATTAAGAAGGTCCAAGGCTCAGTGAGTGTGCACATGCCTTATGGGATAAAAATAAACTCTTAAACCCTACACTTTCAAAGAATTGTTCACATGGAAACAAGATTAAATAACACATAACTCGGAGATAAAACAGAAAGTAGAAGCTGCACTTACGATGAACCATCCAAACTGGAAAGCATATCCCCAGTTTCTTTCTTGTCAACTTTTTCCCCTTTCATTAACAATTGAAAGATATTAAAAAAAAAATGCCACAAAAGAGAAGCTTCTAGTACAGGACGCATTGAACGAATCATTACTGAAAATCTCTGAAAACCAAGAAAATTTAATAAATGCCATAGAATATCTACATCTAAATGAATAATAATGGGAAGTAGATACACCTACCATCCAATGAATCAGGAAGGTATTTTGCAAGCCGATATTTCTGGATGCAACATAAAAGAAGATCAATAAAGATCAGAAATAAGAACATGGAAAGTTAATACGTAAACCTTACAATCACCACAAAAGATTAAAAATAAAAATAAAAATAAAATTGAAAAAAAAGTAAGATTCAAAAGGTTAAAAATAGTTATAATACTTGTAAATGGCTCTTGACATGGTATATTGTTAAACCCTGAACACCCATGACTTTGAGCACACCTTTGGGAGTAGCCCCTGCGAGAAAAATAAATGAGTGAAACTAGTTAATCATTTCTCCAGTAAACTTTATAGAAAAAAAAAGAAAAAAGATAACTTGCAAAATTCCCATGCATGAGATGTAGTGTCAGAAAACCTGCTTATTAAATCGAGTTCTCAAACATTTACAAAGATAGTCTTCTCACTTTACACAACACTGATGCAGGTTAAATAGATGTGATGATATCAATATTTTGTTTATGTGAGAAATTAATGAGCAACAGCAGGATTATTCAAGTAGGAAATCTAGCTTTATAAGACAGTTTCACCAAGTCTGAGTTGCCCAACACCACAATCAAAAGCATAAGAAATTGATTTCTCTATTTTTAATTTTTTACAGTTTCTTGCATCATACAAACAACTACAGCTTAGAAAGAGAGGATAAAAGAATAATCAGCTTAAATAGAGGTTAAGGAGACTCACGATCTGAGCCACCAAGCTGTGCTACAGCATCAACAAAGCGTTCATGAAGTTCATGCGTCCAACGCAATCTTTGTTTTGATGCAAGACTAGGGTTGTTGAGATTGCTCCCTCCGTTCATAGGCTCCATCTGGCTAGAACCACAATCAAAATGCTGACCATGAACTAATGAGTTGCTGCAGACTAAATTTGAACTAGGAACACTATTCAGTTGATACATTTGTCATTCATCTATACAGAAAAAGCAGAAACTCATCAAGAACAAAAACAAGTAAATGCATTTGAAAGTTTTCATCATTAACAACAATCTCAAATTACGAAATCCAAAGTACTTATTAAGATAACATTTTTGCAGTTGGTGAAAATGGGGTAAAACTTTACAGCTTCTGTAGCTCAAGAGATGCTATAGGTACTCCATTTCTTCAATACATCACAAAATTGGTAAATTCCAAACTCAAAACACGGGCTAACACAACTAAACACAAAAATCTTCGAATTCTGCCTGAAGCCTCCAGTCAGATTTGACACTACTCATTGATTAGGCTTTGATCATAAACTAAAATCGGCCAATCATAGCTGTAAACCTACATAAGCTGTCTAATTCAACAAATGTATTCCTACGCAAGTAAAACCCTGAAGCTATATATTGCAACTCCTCTTTCATTAAACAGACTCAATCGGTGTTTCGGCAAGTTCTTCAAACAGCCGCTTAGAGCAGCCCCCATTATATCTCTACATTCCTCTCCAACCCAATACATCAAATTGAACTTCAAAAGCTTACTGTAGTGCAGATTTTAAAAAAAAAAAAAATTAAATAAAAAAAAACCCAATAGTACAGTGTGTGTGCGAGGCAAAATTTGGCGGGGCACTGTTCACTTGCGTCATATTTGGTATATTTCAAAATGTCTTGCCCCACCTACCACCTTTGACTGCATAGGTCAATAGTAGATTAAAGAGTGAGTATATTTAAAAAATAATTAAAAAAGAAAAAAGAACCATCCCAGGGAGGTAAATTATGAAAAAGAAACCGTCCCAGGGATGTAATTATGAAAACAAACTGCAATTACTCATGCCAGCATACAATACATGTTAATAATTAGTCAAAAAATGAAACTGGAGAAAAATTATCAATTCACCTTTGCTTTACTTGACTGGTACTAAAAAATTCATGGGAATTCTTCTAAAATACATAAGGTTACAAGACCCAGAAAAGAAACACTCATAAAATTCGTCAAAACCGAAGATTTCATGGAAATTCTTTTCAAATACATTACAAAGACTTAAAAGAGGTTAAGTTCATGGAAATGTGAAAGCAGCAAAGAGAAGATTTCTAAGGCCAGCATAAGTTATGATGGCTCACTGTTAAATGAACAAAATTGGTTAGGAGTAAATGAAACGATAATTAGATAAGCTTAGTTAATTTTGTACAATGGCTACAAAATTTGAAGAAATAAAAACTCATAAAATTCGTCAAAACAGAAGAGAATCGATCTCATGGTATCGGGAACAAAAAGAAAAGGTGAAAAACAAACAAAACTCAACCAGGTTGATGAATTAAAATTACAACAGCAACAATTCAAAAAACTAAAAAATAAATAAAAAATTTAAAATTTAATTAACCAGTGTTGCAAAAATTTAATCATCGACTAAAAAGAAGAGAAGCACAAAAGCAAAACAAATTTGGAAATAAAAATTAAAATAAACAAAAAAAATTGAAAGAAAGTTAAGAGACGTACGCAGATCTAGAAACCATTCCCGAAATCCTAAAGAAAACTACTAGTCCCACCCCCCTCTGACATGCGCCCCTCCTATTGTCTCCCCGGAAATTTCAAATTTGCCCCCAGCTGAGTGAAAAATTTCCTTCCTAATTTTGCGCCCTAGCAAAATTATGTCATACATATGGATACTGATTCACGAAATTAAATAAGACAAATAATTTTTAATAGAGTAAAAATAAAATCAGAATCAGAATCAAATAAACTATGTCAAAATTTATTTTATATTGTTAATTAAATTAAAAAATAATCAAAAAATTAATTAATAAATAGTAAATTTGTAATATTTATTAAACAATTAAAAAATAGAAAAAATACAAATTATTAAAAAAAATATTACTTTATTAAAAGTTGTTTGTCTTATTTAATTTCGTAAGTCAGTATCCATATTTTTAAGTGTATTTTTTTTATTGTTATTTGTACTTTTTTTTAAATATATATTTCTCTGATATGCATGAGAATATTTTTATAATACATAAGTAGTGTTGAATAAATTAAAAAAAAATCACAAAAATTAAATGAATAAATGAACACAAAATAATTAATAATAAATATGAAATTTGTAATATTTATTAAACAAATAAAAAAGATTAGATATATAAAGAACAAAAAAAAAATATAAATTTTAAAAATAAACAAAATTAAAAAAATTAATTAATAAATAAAAAAATATAAGTTGTGTGAAATTAAAATATATATATATATATAATATATATATATAAAAATAGTGTTAAATAAGTGTATATATATTGGGGGAATGGATTTTTATAAAAAAGATGGGTAATTTTGATATTTTAAGTAAGAGAGAGAGGATGTGGAAATTTTGGGGAGGTGGGAGTAGTAGCCCTCAATCCGAAATAACGTAATGGTGCCCTGAAATTACGGAGCTGCTGCTGCTTTTTTTTTTTTATGCGACGGTTAGTAGATATCTAGCAAAAAATCAAAATTACGATGAAATTTTAGATATTTTGGGTCTCGTGATTTGTATTCTTCCATTTTGTATTCCTAACGATTTTCTCCTTTAATTTTAATTGGGATTTAGAATCGCTAACAGTTCAATCTAATATCAAGGCGAATGTATGAATTTATTTAGGTTAGTTAAATTTTCTTTATATTTAATATTAATAGGGAAAGAAATCAAAATTCACATAATTTCATTATATTTTTAGATAATTCTTCATCAGAATTATTTATTCTAGGGGTGAGAAAAATCGGTTTAGGTTCCGGTTCCGCATAGAACCGGAACCTACCCAGAAAAATTTGGTTCCGCACTAAGTGGAACCGGAACCTACCCAATTAAACAGGGTATCTTATTATTCGGTTCCAATCCGGTTCCGGTCCGGTTTCGAATTACCCTATTTTAAAATATTTTAATGAAAACTACATTCCGATACGAGTCCGTAGGAAAAAACGGGGACCAAATCGGAGTAAGGAAGCTCAAGAACGAAGAAAATGAAGATACCTCTGCGAAAATGAAGTTAATAAATTCTACTTTGCTACTTAACATAGCTCATTAAGATACATTAAAGCGTTTCAAAATCCACTGACTTAGACAAATTTAATAAATGAGGAGTTACCTGGGCGATGCTGATGATGAACTGACGAAACCGATGATGAATAGCAGCTTGTTGCTTAAGCTTAGCAGCAACATATTTGCTTAGCGTTTTTAGCGCGAGCGTTCTAAGCTTCAATACTGGCAAAACCGTTACTAACGACTCTTTAAAATTTGTACAATTAAATAATGAACGCCAAATGCTTAAAATTTATGTTCATATAAACCGGTTCCATGGTCCGGTTCCGGTTCCGACCCTTTTGGAACCGGAACCTCCCCGGATAAAATCGATTCCTTCATATTTGGAACCGGAACCTACCCGATTACAACCGGTTCCGGTTCCAAACCCGGAAAATCGGTCCGGTTTCAACCGGTTCCGGGTAGAACCGGAACCGGTGCTCACCCCTGATTTATTCTGTTGGGGTTTCGGGTGGTAATTCGGGTAAACGCAGCAGAACGCAGAAAATCAAAATTTTTCGATTTCAATTACTTTTCTTGGGTAATTAAAATAAACTAAATTATTTCAATTACTCAATACTTAAAAAATGAATTTTTTACCCAAAAATCAGATTTTTCAGAATTTACCATTTTACCCCAAAACTTTGTATTTTAATCATTTTAGTCCAAAGTGTCAAATTCAATTCCAATTGATTCCAATCAATTCCAAAATGATTTATACATGACTTGTACATGAAAATACAATTTTGCAACTCAAGAAAACAATTTTTCCATTAGTGCCGAATGGTCCCGCAATTTTCAAGAATTTGCAAATTGATCATTTTTTGTCAAAACATGTCAAGATCAAATCCAAAAATTCCCAAATTTAATATACATCAAATACATCAAATCTCATCACATATATGCAAACCCCAAATTTGGTGAAGGTTAAAAAACCTAATTTTATAATTTCACAAATTAACAAAATTAACACCAAATTAATCAAATTCAAGACTTTAATTCAATTCTTACCACACCAATCAAGTCTCACCATCATGAAATAGCTCAAGAACAAATCTAGGTCAATCATGAGTGGCTAAAAGACTCTAGAATGTCAACTTCCATCAAATGGTTAAAAAGAATGCTTAATTACACCTAATTAACATTCTTTAAAATTCATACATGCTAACATCTTTAATCTAAGTTCTCAATCATGAAAAACACATCCATGGAAGAGTAGAGATGAAACTAAGTAATCATATAAAAGCCTAATATGAAAGAAACAATTTTCATAGAGAAAAAAAGTAAGGAAAAACTTACAAAAAATTCTTATTTTTCAAGCTTTTTATTCCTCTTCTTTCTCTTTTTTTTTCCTCTCTATCTCTTTTGTATTTGTGTTTTAGGGTTCTTAGAATAATGAAACAAAATAAAAATGGCCTTATATATTTTTTTTAACATCACCGAAAAACAAGAAAAATTGTAGGCCATATATTTTATTTTTATTTCATTAATTGTAAATTGATTTAACAAATATTTGTGGTAATAAAACACCAAACAATTTGATGTTTATCCTAAAATATCCAATTAAATCATGTCATTCCAACTAATCAAAATTGGCCAAGAGAACCAATTAAAAAATGTCATTTAGTTTACTAAATAAAGTAAACAAGATATTTAATATTTAATTAATTTAATTATTTAACATTTAGATAATCAAACAATTAAATACAAATATCTCAAATATATGTATTATATTTACATTAAATAATCAAAATACATATATTAATAATAAATGTCAAATATCACAATTCGACATTTAATAAATGGCCGAAAGATCTCAAAAGCATGTATCTTCGTTTAACCGTTAAACGACTTATAAATAATCAGTATTATTTTTAAAAGTTGCCTTAGTGCCCAACGAGTATATCTCATTAGTGAGACTCTCTAGGTTCAGACATATTCGTCACGAAATTCAATTTCGTGTCCATAATCTACCCACCCGTAAATTATGACGAACAATGATAAAATCTCTGAACCATACTGGTCGAGGTCACTGCATACGTATAATCCTTCCGTCACAGGTATCCGGATTATCTCAGAGATATAGATATAAACATCAAATCTCTTTAGGTATAATCCCGTCGACAATTCTATTAGCAATCTCTTAAATAACACTTAGAACTAATTTCTACAGTGTACCACGGGCCCATGGATTTAATAGATTGCTAATTCCATAATGGATACCTATGCTCTGAACACAGAACTGACGGATCCTATCTTGATACGCACAGGATATTCTGAGGATCAGTCCACACCTAACGAACAGACGGATGTCTGATCTAAATAGATGAGTGACGTGACTGCCATCAAAGTGTGGAGGATACATCATATATCCACAGTGGTATCTCAAGTTGAAGGATCACTATGCTCACTCAACCCGAGAAGATTCTTATTGACGTTGGTGTACCATCTATTAAGAATCTTCAGTGAGTCGTTCGGTATTTATCCGATATAAACACTTATGTGTCTATACGAGTCTCCCAAGACTCATGGTTCATTGAGAAACCATTAGAATCCAACATTTTAATATGCGACACGTACCGGTCTCAGCGGGTTTACTTACTGACCAAGTAATTGTAAACCTTGACCAGGAACAATTAAAGAACGATACTGTTATGATACTGTTCAATGTCAGTTCCGACGCTTTTGTAACTATATCATAACCAATCACTCTTTGGTCATTTATGTCTTTACCATATAATAAAAGAATTTATATTACAGAAACTGTTTATTTTATTCATTAATAAAATATATACAAGAATATTTACAGGGAAATACATAAGAAATTGGCGCTCAGAGCACCAACCCTAACAAAATATCCCACTTGCTCTAGTGCCAATATCGATTGTATCTTATACCCATCGACTCCACATGCTTATCGAATAACTTCGGAAGTATGGCCTTCGTGAGCGGGTCTGCTACATTATCTTTATTGGGAACTTTGCACACGATAATGTCACATCGTGACACAATCTCACGCATGATGTGGTACTTTCGCTCCACATGCTTCGTTCCACATGCCAGAGCTTCTGAAGGGCAAGAAGCGTGAGGTGCATTCACTTTGACATCTTAGAAGGCCAAGGCTTGGCCGAAGGCTTCTGGAGGTGTGAAGAAGAAGAAAAGAAATGGCAAGGCCAAATCATCAAAGTCTTCTGGGAAGACAAAGACAAATCCCAAGATGTCTGCCTACAGTGTGGCAAACAGGGTTACTAGAAGCGTGACTTCCGTGAGTACAAGGCACACATGAAGGAATTAAAGGCGGGCAAGGCTCCGGCTTCAGGTATGTTTGTTATTGAAATAAACATGTCTATTTCTAGTTTTAAAAATTGGATTTTTGATTCTGGATGTGGTACTCAAATATGTACTGATGTGCAAGATCTGCAGATTAGCAGGAGACTGGCCTCAGGCGAGATTGACCTACGAGTTGGAAACGGGACCGAAGTCGATGTTTTGGCTGTAGGGACTTATGTTTTGGAACTGCCCTTGGGGCATGTACTTACTTTATCAGATTGTTATTATGTACCTAATTTGACAAGAAACATTATCTATGTATCTTGTTTGACCCAAAGTGGGTACACTTTTGTATTTCGAAACACTGGGTGTTTTGTTTATAAAAATGGTTTTGAGATATGTACTGCTGATGCTAATAATGGTCTTTATATTTTGAATATAAATGAATCTCAAACATATAACATAACAAACAAAAGGCTCAAAATGAGTAAAACAAATGAAACTTATATGTGGCATTGTCGTTTGGGACACATTAACAAAACTCACATATCCATACTTTCGAATAGTGGATACTTGGACGGATTTAATCCTAATTCATATGATGTCTGCGAATCTTGTTTATTAGGCAAGATGCCTAAAACGCCTTTTAGCGGTAAAGGTGTATGTGCCACCGAACGTTTAGTCCTCATTCATAGTGACGTATGTGGGCCCATGTCTAGCAAGGCTAGAGGTGGATATGAATACTTCGTAACCTTTACGGATGATGCATCGCGTTACGGTTATGTGTATCTTATGAGACATAAGTCGAAAACTTTGGAGAAATTCAAAGAGTTTCGACACGAAGTAGAAAAACAAACCAGCAAAAGTATTAAAACATTACGGTCGGACCGTGGTGGAGAGTACTTGGGCAATGAGTTTCTCGATTACTTGAAAGAATATGGTATTCTTTTACAGTGGACTCCTCGGGGAACACCTCAATTAACCGGTGTGTCCGAACGGAGAAACTTAACTTTGTTGGACATGGTAAGGTCAATGATGAGTCGTACTGAGCTACCAATTTCCTTCTAGGGATACGCATTGTACAGTGCAATACTTATTTTGAATAAGGTTCCGTCAAAGTCTGTTGGACAGACTCCATATGAAATATGGACATGAAAGAAATCGGGTTTCTCATTCCTGAAGATTTGGGGATGCTTGGCATACATTAAATGTTTGGATGGTACCAAACTAGAACCCAAATCGGATAAGTGCCTATTTGTAGGTTATCCTAGGGAAACCAAATGATATTACTTCTACAACCCACAAGAGAACAAGGTATTTGTTGCTCTCCATGCGGTTTTCCTTGAAAAGGAATTCCTAAATGCAGTGGTAAGTGGGAGGAAAGTAGAACTCGATGAAAATTGTAGTGATACTGTTCCTGGCACAGACTCTCTCACGGAACATGAACAGTTCATCAGGGATGAGACTGTACCACAATCTTCTAATACACAAGAACCGTGTAGGTCGGAGGGAGTCAGAAAACAACCTGAGAGGTATGGGTTTCTGATTTCACCTATGTAGATATTAATCTTATTGAGGATAATGAGCCGGCTACGTATAAGGAAGTGATACAAGGTATCGACTCTGCTTTATGGCAAGAAGCCATGAAGTCTGAAATGGATTCCATGTATACCAACCATGTTTGGGCACTGGTTGATGCACTAGAAAACGTTAAGCCGATTGGTTGTAAATGGGTCTTCAAGAAGAAGACAGACATGGATGGAAACATACAAATGTACAAAGCTAGGCTTGTAGAGAAAGGGTATCGTCAACGACATGGTGTCAATTACGATGAAACCTTTTCACCTGTTGTCATGATTAAATCTATTCGGATAATGCTTGCTATTGCTGCATATTTCGATTATGAAATATGACAGATGGATGTCAAAACTGCTTTCCTTAACAGAAACCTTTTGGAGGATGTTTATATGCAACAGCCTGACGGTTTTGTCGTGCCAAAATATGCAGACAAGGTTTGCAAGTTAAATCGATCCATTTATGGATTGAAGCAAGCATCACGTTCTTGGAACCAACATTTTGATGAGATCATAAAAGAATATGATTTCATTCAAAACAAAGATGATTCTTATGTGTATAAGAAGGTTAGTGGGAATGCACTGAAATTCATTATCCTTTATGTTGATGATGTATTGCTTATTGGCAATGACATTCCCATGCTACAATCGGTGAAATCTTGGCTTTCATTAAAATTCTCCATGAAAGATCTAGGACAAGCAGCTTTTATTCTAGGAATAAAGATCTACCGAGATAGATCTAGAAATCTGCTCGGACTCTCATAGAGCTCGTACATTGACAAAGTGTTGAATATATTCAACATGGATCAGTCTAAGAGGGGACTTATTCCAGTGTCACATGGCGTCTCTCTATCTAAGGACATATGTCTTAACACTCAAGATGAGAGTGATAACATGAGTCGGATCCCATTTTCTTCTGCAGTCGGATCGATCATGTATGCCATGATATGTATGCGACCTGATGTCTCGTATTCTTTGAGTATGTATAGTCGCTATCAGGCTGATCCTGGTGATGGTCACTGGATTGTTGTTAAGAACATCCTTAAGTATCTTAGATGAACTAATGATGCTTTCTTAGTCTATAGAGATGGAGAACTTGAGGTGACTGGGTTCACCGATGCAAGTTTCCAAATCGATAAAGACGACTCTAAGTCGCAATCTGGGTATATATTTTGTTTGAACAACAGAGCAGTGAGCTGGAAATCTTCCAAGCAAGAGACTGTTGCTGATTTAACAACAGAAGCATAATATATTGCTGCAGCTGAGGCAACAAAAGAAGCAGTTTGGATCCGTAAATTCCTAATTGGATTACGAGTAGTTCCGTTAGCAGTTGAGCCCATTCCTTTGTATTGTGACAATAACAGTGCTATAAAGCAGGCTAAGGAACTGCGGTCTCATCAACGATCCAAGCATGTACTTTGACGTTTCCATCTGATTCGTGAGATCATACATCGTGACGATGTGAAGATCGAAAAGATCGCTTTAGATGACAACATTGCAGATCCGTTGACGAAAGCTATTTCTCAGCAGAAGTTTGAGCGACACGTACATAGTTCAAGTGTTAGATACTTGAGTGATTGGCTATGAGCCAAGTGGGAGATTATTGGACAATTATGACCCATAACATCACTATTTGTAAAAGACATTGTGGTTTTTGTACAAATTAACTATGTGACAAAGGAAATTGCTATTTTATCATTTTGTAATTGGATTACCTAAATATATATAAATGTTAAAAGTCCTTATGATTAGTTCCGGATTAATAAGATATGAGACAGTATTAATCCACGAACGGTTTAATCATTAAATATCCCTAGTCGTAGTATTATCGAGACTGGACATCGATAATACAGAATAGACTAGTATTACACTTGTGCGCGTTATGGAAGCTTAATGGCATAGTTCTCATATATTTAAGTATAGGATATTTATGCAAGTCTGATAGGAGGTTCTGTTAGCCGTTGGACCGGGAAGAGCTTCGCTCTGGATAGACCCATCGGAATCCCATTGGTAGTATTACTATGTGTCTATGGGAATTCGAATCAGGGTAGGTGTATGTGGTCTTAACTTGAGACTTGCATCACTAATACTTGCGACAATTTGTACACTTTGGTTTTGGTCGTCTGAGGCTTTAACAGGTTCTGTGTACGCCTCTTCTGGGTTTACTGAGAATCGTAGTATATTGGGTGTGATGTCAAGATGGAAGTATCACTCCAGTCATATGGAGAAGATGATCATGTAGGGATACAGAACTAGTACTCTCAAATGTTGCAGCTATCGAGATAATATGACTAGGTCATGATTATCCGATTAAAGAGACTAGGTGCTAGTGATCCGATATATGCTTCGTACGTGGTAGACAAAATTCTAGCCCTAGGCCTAGCATGTGACATCCGATACTGGATCGCAATACGTAATATATTGTATACTACGCCTGATACATATTAAATATATTCTATGTTGAATATATTTATGGAGAATTAGGTAGGCACTGTGCTTTGCTAGAAGCCAACCATGTCTTGTAAATCGGTAAGAATGTGGTACCGGGTACGCACGTGTTCAGATAGTCCGATAACCGCATTTACTGCCAATATATCCAGGGATCTCTTGGGTCGCTTCCCAAATATTCACCGGTGATATTTGACTCGAACAAAATTAATTTGGGATTAATTACGACAAGAATTAATTTGGGATAAAATTTGAATAGAAGAGAGAATGCAGTTAATTTGGAATTAATCGATTTAATCATATATTGGATATATTAATTGAAATTGGATTTCAATGCAAAATTAAAATTGGATTTTAATTCAGGCGAACGAATTAATTTGGAATTAATTTGTAAGCGACTTTCGTAATAATTTTGCTAGGCATTATTATTTAATTAAATTGGATTTAATTACGTCGCAACGGAATATTCGTTTAATCGAATTAAACGAACCCGAGCCCGAAGTGTGCTGAGTAAGCCAGTTGAATTTTCAATTTAAGTGTGGGACCCAGTAACTTACATCAATTATCATTCAAGTTGATGGAAGTGGTTGGGAGCTTTTATGATAACTTACACAACACACTTTGCTTTTTCTTTTTGGAAAAGAATATACACCTTTTGGAAAGTCAACATTGGTATTAGATTTTGGAAAAAAAAATTTATCAAACAACTTCATCTGTCTCATTCTCCCTCATTTTCGTGACCTTGGGTTCCCTTTTCCATTGATTTTGCTTCAAAATCAAGCAAAGCTAGCACTTAAGGAGTCTTGTGAGGTGATAGGGAAACTCACCCTTGGGTTGGAAACCTTCAACAAAGTTTGGAGCTTCATCTACATTCAAAGATTTTTGAAATCCAACATCTGATCATTGTAAGTTTTTTCCGCAAACTTTGTTTTATTCACACAATATCATGACTTAGAGATCTTGTGGCATGTCTAGGACACTAACAATGGTTTCATGAGCCATTTCTAAGCATGATTTGAGTTTAGGGTTTATAGACTTTATTTGGGGATTTTGTGCTTGGAGTATGATTTTTTTTTCCAAATTGGTTGTTTGGTTGTGTATTGATGATGATAAATTGGATTTGTGAATCAATGGATTTGAGAAAATTTGATTAGATTAATTTGCCCCAAAAATTCCCACATGGCCGAACATGAACCCTTGGACTTCTCATGGTGATTTTTTGATTTTAGACTATTGGATGAGTTTAAAGCATGAATTTAATATTCATTGTTGGTTTAATTGGATTGAAATCTAAATTGAATGTTATTTCATTACATTGCCATGAGATTGAGCATGTAGTGATGGATTGATTTTGTTTCAATTATGTTAGACATGAATTGGATAAATTAAAGCATGATTAATTAGTTTAAATTGATGTTTTGGAAATATTAGTTTAATTAATTAATTATGGTAATTAAACTTTAATTAAAATTAATATGATACTTGGGTGTAATTTTAAATTATTAAATGAAATACTATATTCCATTATGAGTGTATAGGAAAAAAACCGGGGCTAAATCGGAGTCCGGAAACTAAAAAATGGATGAAAACAAAATTATCGCGGGCGCTCACATGAAGCACTACAGTGCACTTGCACACTGTGTGCCCACTGCGCAAACAACAAAATTTTTTTATTTTTTATTTTTGTTTTATAATTAAAATCCTAAGAGAGCTGAAGGTATTAGGGTATTTTACCCTAATATCTTCTAACATTCCCTAAACACTTCAAAAATACCTAAAATTATTTTTTAACATCAAAACCAACATCAACACATGTTATAGAATAAAAATCATATTTTTAAAAATATAAAATATTTTTACAAAAACATAAATTTATTGTAAATACGCACTTACGTAAATTTTGAATCCAATACACAAACCAAATTAGAATCCCAATAAGAAATGTCTCGTGAACAATTCTAGGTCACCCAAAGGTGGTCAAGTGATTCTAGAATCGTAGCCATAGCTCCAAGCTTTAATCAAGAGTTCCAAACTCTAATTTTATGTTAATGTCTAACATAAATATTTTGACCTAATAACAAGCATATTGTGTTTGTACTTCTAAAGTATCCTAACACAGTTGATTGGCCTTATTTCAACATTAAGCTATGTGTTCATACTTCTAATACATAAAAGAATACAGCTTAGGAGAAGATCAAACATTACCTTAGTAAGTTTGATGCAAGATCCAATCTACTTCTCCTTTGTTGAAATGGTTGGAGAACCTCCCAGGTGTGCAAGCTTGACTTCAAGATCCAACCATGATTTCCAATGCTAGCAAGTTTCACTTCAAGATCCAATCGTGATTTCTCCTAGATGAAATGTTGTAGAGACCTCACAAGTTTCTCTAAACACTTCTCTAACTTAGGCTAATCTCTCAAGAATTACTTGTATATAGCTTACTCAAGCTTTTTCTTATTCTTATACTTGTAATTAAAACCTTCCTTAAGCTTGCTATTTATAACAAAACTTAGGCAATTTTTAATTAATAAAAGTTGTAATCAACTTTTAAGTGGGCTTAATCCAATTTATCCAAATATGTATAATTAGATGTGACTAATCTCTATTGTCTCTCACTTTAATTTAATCCAATTAAATCATGCCAAGGATTAGGAAATGGATTAGTTCAATGTTTGCTACTTTGATTTAATCCAATTAAATCAAGCCAAAACCACCTATTATTACATACTTACAATTACCATAATATCCTCAAATGGTAGAGATAATTATGATTTTATAATTAAACCCTTGTGTAATTATTGAATTAATCCAATTAGGTCAAAGTAAATAATCAATGTTATCCAATAACACTTGATTATCTTAGTTGATAATTATAATATCGAATATTATCTTTTATAAAAAATAATCGACTACCCAAGTGCGCAAAAAGTACACTTCATATTGGGACTCTGTAAGTTCAGGCACGTTCGTCATATAAGCCTAGCTAATATGTACGCAATTCGGCCACCTTCGAATTCACGAAGAACACGAACGACCTTTCTGAACTATACAAGTCGAGGTCATCACATATGTTTAACAATCCATCTGTCGTAGGCTATCCGAGTTGTGCTTAGGGAACATAGAATATACCGTCAAGTTTCCGAGGCACACATCTCATGCCGACATGTCCATGATTCATTATAACTAATGCGATCCACCCTAGGTGATCGACTTTTGCCAAAGATTTAAGATTCGTGAATTTACTCACATGGATACCTAAACCCCTTAAGGTACACATACATGCCAATGGATCCTATCTTGCTTCGCACTTTATTACTGAGTGCATCGGTCCATACCCAACGAACATCTAGAGGCCAGACAATGAAAGATTTCTGACATACATGGCATCAAAGTGTGGAGGATCTCACACAAAATCAATGTTATCCTATAGTCAAAGGATTACATATGCTACTCGACTCAAGGATATTCCTATTGACGGTGGTATGTACTTCCAGCTATTAGAAATCACTTATGAGTCATTCAGTATCTGCTTCAACGAATACCTACATGTCTATACGAGTTTCCAAAACTCATGGTACATCGAGTTAAACCATTAGAACTCCAATTCCAAAATACGACATGTATTAGTCTTATAGATTATAGGAATTCGACCGTATTCCAAAACCAATTACTAGGAATATTTACTTTAAGAATAGTTTACACTAGTGTCAAGACTATTCTAAGGTCGATGTCATTCATAGCATATCTATACATCAATCTAATATGCATAATGACAATACAATTAATAAGGTATGAAATGAAAAATGTAGTTATTTTATTAATAAATAATAAAATGTACAAATTAGATTAGCACTCCAAGCACCAACTCCATCAAAACCATATCCCAAGTAAGTAGCTATTGGTCGGGATTTCTACACTGACCTCATATTTGTAAATCAAATGACATGGCCTGCAATGTAGGAGTTCGTACTCAGGATTAAGATTAATCCACATATGACCATCTAGTATATTGAAATAAATTTATTTATTTAACAGATATTATAAGAAATTCATTCTTATCTAGGTCAAGTCCTATAAGATCACATCATATAAGGTGCCTCCATTCTTATGTCACCACATGAATGATCCTGGATCAAGATCGCCATACAATTATAAAATGGACCACAACTATAAATAAACCACAAACAAAGTACCAGCTTTGTTTGCTCTCTATGGATTATTTTAGATTACCAACTTTAGGCTTAAATCCTCTTGTGTATGATACTCATATACTTAGTCTGAAGGCACATAAGTAATCAAAGGTAAACTGGATAATTTACAATATGTGATTTAAATCAAAATAATCGATAAATGAACAATGCATCTTTTATTTTATAACAAATAATTCAGTTTACATATTACATGATGCTCTAGGGCATATATCCCAACAATCTCCCACTTGTATTAGAGAAAATAGGACATGTCATGTAATTTTAGACCCTCTAGGTGACCTTCAAACACGTTACCTGTCAAGGTCTTTGTAAACGGATCAGCCAGGGTCTATACGGATGCAATCTTCATGACAGAAACGTCTACTCTCTACACTATCTCACTGATGAGATGATATTTTCTCTCTATATGATTTCCCCTTTTGTGGATTCTTGGTTCTTTAGAGTTCGCCATTGCACCACTATTATCACAATAAAGTGTGAGTGGTTTATCCATATCTGGAATAACTTCCTGATCTCCTAAGAATTTCCGGAGCTAGACTACTTCCTTAGCTGCTTTGTAAGCTGTTATATACTCAGCCTCCATGGTGGAGTCATCAATAACAGATTTCTTTATGCTCCTACACATAATGGCCACACTGATACGAAACTGGATATGGAAAAGACAAAACACGAACCAAGATCCAGTAGACCCCAAAGAATATGTCATTGAAAACCCTTGGAGATAGCCTCAGATGAATTTTGCCAGCAAGATAGACGCCACAAAGGATGCCAACCATTTGATAAGTCTTTGTTCAATCACTGAACCTTGGAAAAATTCTTAATCTTGAAAAGAAGGTTACTATTCATGTACAAAATGATAGGTGCCTTCATTGAGGGTTGTTTTTGACTTTAAATAGTTACATGCTCAAACCCTATTTGAGCCAAAAGTCCAAAATAGCCTTAAGCTACCCATTACCAACTAAAAGCCCATAACTCCTAATTTCTAGCCCATTTTGAAACCCACAAATAAACAAAAATAAACTAACACAACTAATAAATAAAAATGTCATCCACGTTGGTTCCATACATGCAAATAAATAATTGTATGATGAAAATAAACCTAAATAACTGAAACTGGTCAATTCTACTCCTTAATGACTTGGGTCAAATGTATAACTCTTGAACCCTCTTCATTGAAGCCCAATTGGTCTCGAACATGCTTGTTCAATTCAGCTACATGACGTTGGGCTAGGCCTACCATAACGTCTTTGATCTTCTAAGCTATGTGTCTTGTAATTGGTCCAAATGGTACATGGATTGGATCAATTGTGATCTGGACCAAATGAGGTTCTGCTAAGATCACATCATCCCCTCCCTCTTGAAAAGGATTCGACCTCGAATCGACACCTGTATTAAAAGGGGACAAATCAGAAACATTAAATGAAGCAGAAACATTATACTCACCAGGTAGGTCAAGCCTATATGCATTATCATTGGTCCTTTCGATAACTTGAAAATGACTATCTCCCCGAGGTTAGAGCTTGGATCTCCTCTGAACCGAAAACCTCTCCTTACGCATGTGTAGCCAAACCCAATCACATGCTCAAACACCATGCGTTTACGGTCCTTATTCGCAAGAGAAGCTAATGTTGGACAAATATGACCCATAACATCACTATTTGTACAAAACATGGTATTGTTGTACAAATAAACTATGTGACAAAGGAAATTGCTCTTTTATCATTTGTAATTAGATTACCAAGATATATAGATGATAAAAGTCCATATGATTAGTACCGGATTAATAAGATATGAGATAATATTAATCCACTAAGGTTTAATCATTAAATATCCCTAGTCGTAGTATTATCGAGACTGGACATCGATTGTTGGACAGTTATGACCCATAGCGTCATTATTTGTACAGATCATGGTGTTGTTGTACAAATTAACTATGTGACAAAGGAAATTGCTCTTTTATCATTTTTGATTAGATCACCAAGATGTATAAATGATAGAAGGTCCATATGATTAGTTCCAGATTGATAAGATATGAGACAGTATCAATCCATGAAGGTTTAATCATTAAATATCCATAGTCGTAGTATTATCGAGATTGGACATCGATAATGCGGAATAGACTAGTATTACACTTGTGCGCGTTGTGAGGGCATAACGATATAGTTCTCATATATTTGGGTATAGGATACTCATGCAAGTGTAGTAGAAGGTTGCGTTTAACCGATGGTACAGAAAACAACTTCGCTCTGGATAGACCCCTCGAAATTCCATTGGTAGTATTACTATGTGTCTATGGAAGTCCGAATCAGGGTAGGTGTATTTGGTCTTAACCTGAGACTTGCACCGCTAATACTTGCGACAATCAATGTACTTTAGTTTTGGTCGTCCAGGGCTTTAACAGGTTCTGTGTACGCCTCTTCTGGGTATATTGAGAATCGTAGTGTATTGGGTGTGATGTCAAGATGGAAGTATCACTCCAGTAATAGTGGAGATGATGATCACGTAGGATACGAAACTCGTTCTCTTATATGCTGCAGCTATCGGGATATTATGACTAGGTCATGTTTATCCGATTATAGAGACTAGTTACCAGAGATCCGATATGTGCTTCGTACGGGGCATACACATTTCCAGCCCCAGGCCTTGCACGTGACATCCGATGCTGGATCGAAATACGCAATACTACGTATTCCTGTAAGAATATAGATCACATATTCCTGTAAGAATATTTCTGGAGAATTGGGTAGGCATGGCTCTTTGCTAGAAGCCAACCTTGTCTTGTAAATCGGTACAAACGTAGTACTAGGTATTTACGTGTTCGGATAGTCCGACGACTGGATTTACTGCCAACATATCCGGGGATCTCATGGGTCGCTTCCCGAAGATTCACCGATGACGTATGACTTGCACTTTATTAATCTGGGATTAATTAGAATAGAGAGAAAATTAATCTGGGATTAATTTCGGAGATATTTTATCTGGGATAAAATATCATTTAAAGAGAAAACGATTAATTTGGAATTAATCGAGAAAATAATATATTCGATATATTATACGAAATTGGATTTTGACGCAGAATTAAAATTAGATTTTAATTCAGGTGAACGAGTTAATTTAGAATTAATTCGTTAGCGATGTGAATAGTAAATTTGCTAAGCATAATTATTTAATTATGTCGCAACGGAAAATTCGTTAATTTGGAATTAGCGAACCCGAGCCCGAGAGTGTTTGCGGGCGCACTCGCATTTCAAATCGAGTGTGGCCCACAAGTCACATCAAGCGTCAAATCACTAGTCAATCGGTTGATGTGATGTCTAGTCACTTTGAGTGATGTGACAACTTGTCACTTGTGATTGATGGTGGTAGTTGGAGAGCTTTAATGCTTTTGCCTTTTTGACTTTTTGAAATTTAAATATTTGGTATATGTTTAATTGATTTTGGAAATCAATTAACCTAATACACATTTCCAACAACAAAAAGACAATACACTCTCTCACTTCTTCTCCTCTCTCCTTCACGCCCAATGGGCTGAATTTTCTTCTTCTCTTCACTGGTTTTGCCGTGAATGGCAAGGAGAAACTAAGGAATTTTTGTGGCAAAAATTCCTAAGTGCTAGCACACTAATGAGTCATCCTAAGGTGATAGGGAACCGCACTTGTGAGCATGGAATCACACAAAGCTTGGAGCTTGGAGGGATCACCATTGCCGAATTCTTGGAGGACAAAAACATCAACAAAACCGTGAGCTTCAAAGGGCTTAAAGAGTTTTTGTTGTTCGTCGCATCGCTCAACCGCTCAATGTAAGTATTCCACAACTTCTTTGATGTATTCGCACGTATATTTCTTTGCTTTAATCGATCCTCGGGACCGTAGAAACCCAACAATGGTATCAGAGCGAAGTTGAGCATGAAACTTGAATTTAGGGTTAAATTGGGTAAATTGATTTTGAGCATGATTTAATAAAATTAATTGATTGAGTATGCTTGAATGATGTTTAATTGAAGTTGTATTGGATCAATTTCATGAAATATTGATTGGATCAATTTTTCCCATTTTGGTTGGCTTGGCCGAATCATATGAAGCCCTAAATATCTTGGTAATTTTTGTTTCGTTGATCATTGGATGACTTGAAACGATTGGAAATGTTGATTGTGGATTTAATTGGATTGAAACAAAATCGGAAATAAATTAACCCTAATTGCCGAGACTAGTAAGCATGATATGGGTTTGATTTTTGATTAAAATGTGTTGGACATGTTTTGATGTTAATGAGCATAATTAATTGTACAAATTTGTGTTTTGGAAATGTTTATTTGGGTAATTAATTATGGAATACACTTTGATTAATTAGATTATAAAATTTGGAATTTTGATAATTTAATTAAATGGGCCTTTGTTGGAAATTTGGCTTAAAAATGGTAATTGGGCTTAATGGGTTTGGTTGTACCAAGATTGTTTAGGAAAATTGGTTGGATCCGATTGGGCCCAAAACCATTTCCATAAAGTCCAATTATAACTTAATGGACCTTTAATAATAATTGGGCCTAATGGGCCTAAATTGGTTTCTTGGCAAATAAGGGTGATTCCTTAAATGGGCTTTAGTATTTGGGTTTGACCCATATTAACCAAAAGTCCATGCCTTAAGAAATTAATTGAAAGCCCATTGGACTTTAATTAAATTAACATTGGATGTTAATCGGGCTTTGAGACCCGTAAGGATTAGATTTAGAATCTAAGTCGTAAAGGTTCGTTAATAAAGTGTAATATTTAATTTGGAATTAAATACAAATTAAATTTGATTTAATGTTGTAGTTTAATTTAATTCAAGAATTTGTACTTTGAGTACTTATTCGCAAAACGAGTTTGACTCGCGCAAAATCAAATCGTTGTTTGAACATTGGATGGTCATTAATTATCAGATTAATTAATTGGATTAGATTGATTGTTAACATGATTGTGTGAATACATGGTTGCGATGCATGAATAATGTATATCAGATGGATATTAGATGGGTGGGGCAATTTTGGAAATTGTTGTAATAAATTTAGAATTTATTAATTAGACCTGCGTGTCCAGCCTATTACCTCCTTACTCTTTGTATTTCTCTTCTCACCTATTCCCCTCAATGTAAATGAGGTTTCTTTAGAAGTGTTATGTAATCCGGTAGAAGTAATACATGTGCTAGCGGGAGAGAGGAAAATGAGAGATTTGATCTAAGATCAATGTGTTAAGTATCCATCTGCATATCATTATTATTTTATTTTACGCGCCTTATTATGTGTTTAGAATGCATGTTTAAGGGTGTATGATGATGAGACCTTAACAAAGATAATAAATTGGTTGCCAATTTTCACGCGAAAAACCCTCAAACAATATTAAGCGTTTTTCTTTCCATTGAGTGATTTTTACTCAAGATCCAAGACTGGCATTGGTTTGTTGGCCAAAGTCAAGACCTTTGTCCATCGATGATGTGTTTGAATCATGAAGGTTTTGTTCCATATTGGTGTCTTGTCCAAGTTGTGATTTGTTGGCCAAAGTCAAGATCATTTATTGTCCATCGACATTGATTACGAAGCTTTCCATAGTCAATGGGTCACGCTTAACTGGGATCACTAAGTTGGTTGTGCCAAAGCCAACGCTTAGTTGATTCAGAGGAAAAAGGTTAGGCAATTTTTCTTATATATTGGCATATATAAGATATATGTATCGGACTTTGATGTCCCCTACTGGATCTAGGAATTGGATGGGATCCAATTGATCTTAGAGATCTACCTAGTTAATTATCATACAATTTGTTGGCCAAAGTCAAGATTGTGTGTTATTTAACGGGATCCTAGCCCACTAGGAAACAAGGTTTCCCGAGTACTCCAAAGAGGGTTAGAGGCTCGCCGAAAAATAGTGGGAGGCAAGTATTAAATTTACAATATTCGTTTAGTTACTTGTCTTACGCGCTCATTACAAATATTCGTCAATAAATTAATATATTAGTTGGACTAATAATTAATGTTGTTTTAATAAAACAGTTGGACTGTATTCAAACTAATTTCAATTAATAGTTGATTTTATAATTGGTTTATAGTAATCAATATAATTGAATTTAATCAATTGAATTATAGTTGATTATATAGTTGGACTATAGTAATCATTATAATAAATAGCACCTAAATTGTTGATTATATAGTTGGACTATTAGAATCAAGATAAATTGAAAGATTAGTGTTTAAAACATAATCCTGGGTGAAAATGTATTTAAACGACTTTAATTTTCAAATTGGGAATAAAATTTCAGGATGGTCCTGGAAACTAATAAGTTACTTTATTTGATAAAATAACATATTAGGCTGATGAGCGGAAAATATATCAATATTTACCGCCTTTTTTACTTAATATTTTGTTTAGTTTCTCGGGTTTGATGAACGTTTTGATATGTTTTAGTTTATTTTACAGATAAAATAATATTGGGACTTAATGAAATCATTTAGGATGAAATATGGTCAAATAAGGGCAAAAATTGGACTTGACATATTAATTTTCGAGATTGGAAACTTGAAAGGGCGTTTTAACGAAGTGCAGTTTTGGAAATTCCAGTTTTGTGTATCTGTCGTATTTTAGGCATAAGTTTTTACTCCTATATGGGATTGAGCTGATTCAAGTTCCAGATTAAAGAAGACTAAAAGATCTACAGCTTTTAAAGATAAAGTATTTCGAATTCTGAATATTTCATGCCCAAAATTGATGAACCATCCAGAATTGTGTTGTGTGTAATTATTAAAGTCACTTTCAATCATTTTCAAAGCAAAAAAATAAATAAATAAATAAATAATAAAAATTATCAAATCTTCACCAAACAAGATAAGAGATTAGTGGAGCAATTAATAATGGATTTGGTGGAGCAATTAGTGGAGCAATTAATAATAGATTTGGTGGATGATTTGATGGAGGCAAAATTTTGCCTATAAATACCAAGCCATTTCATTTGTAAAATTCATACTTTCTTCTTTGAAATTCCTAAAGAATAAATAAGAAGATTGTATCTTGTTTGTTTATTTATAGCTTTCAGTAATTAATTTCCGCTTTCGCACTTTCTTTTCTTTATTTTCAGTTTTTACTTTACGTAATTTACTTTTACGCACAATACTTTTCTTTCTTTAATTTTCAGCAATTTACTTTCAACATTTACTTTTCACCAATTTACTTTCAGCATTTACTTTTCAGCAATTTACTTTCACCATTTACTTTTCCGTAATTTACTTTCAGCATTTACTTTTCAGCATTTAATTTTCAGTATTTAATTTCAGCATTTACTTTCCGTCATTTAATGTACAGTATTTATTTTCAGTATTTTACTTTATGTCTTTTATTTTATTTAAGTTTTTTTTTACTACCCGTAAATATGTGTCGTAACTAAGCCAGTTATCTGATGTTGTGATGAAATCCAATATCACCGGTTTATAAGAGGTTAGATTATAGCTTGGGTAATATAATGATTTATTTATTGAGTCGTAATCTTAATGCTTTTTCATTAACTGGCCATTAATAAAATTGAACTGGGAAACTTAAAATGAACTAGACATAGGGATTTTAAGTTTAAGACCTTAGACTCAATAGTCCACGATCTTCCTTCCTTGAGGATAGATAACCCTTTAATAGATTTTCTTACAGGATAGACATATACCTGTCGGGCGGGGGTAGCCATAATTGGAACTTAAACTTAATGAATCCAATAATTTGGTTGACATAGACATATGGTTCAATTGGGTTAAAATGGGTATTTGTGTCTGACCATCGCAGAGGCTTACACATAATTTAGTGTTCCAGGTTAATAAATCAATATATTACCCAACTTTAAGATAACCACTTCATCTTTAAAATGATATTGGAAGAAATCACAACCCTAGATAGTTTTTAATATTAAATTTTCTTAAAACCTACTTTCGAACAATTTTATTTACTTGTTTTTAAATTTAGAATCGTCACCATTTCAAATCAATCAAACAACCTGTTAGATACTAGTAATCATTTGACCTCATAAAATTATTAATAGATTTGATATTAAATCCTCGTGGATCGATATTTTATACTACTTGAACGATACGTGCGCTTGCGTTATACGTGTGTGTTAGCCGGTCAAGTTTTTGGCGCCGTTGCCGGGGACTTATTTATCTTTCACTATTAGTTGTGGGGTTAGATACGTTACTTGTATCTAATTTCTTTTTACTTATTATTACTATTTTCTTGTGTTTCAGGTTCTCAGAACTACATGAGATGAACCAGAAGCTTTGAACTCCGACCGCTTGACCCAGAAATTGAAAGAACCATCAGACAGTTGAGAAGGGAAAGGCGATAAGGCCAAGAAGCTTTAGTCAACATGGAACCTGAACCTTTGAGGTTGCACCACCAATTCCCATTCGAGACAGAACCATTCCGGTGGTTGACAGACTCATTTCTGTATTGTACTTCCTCCCTTACCAGCAAATGCGTGTGATATCAAAACATGCATTCAGATCATTCAGTAGTCAGTTCAGTTCGGGGGGAATGCAACTGAAGATCATAATGCCCACATCAGTAACTTCCTGGAAGTCTGCGGTACTTTCAACTACAACAGAGCATCAGAAGAAGCAATGAGACTGTGAGTTTTTCCATATTCCTGAAAGACAGAGCTAAAGCTTGGCTACATTCACTACCAGCAGGTTCCATCACAACTTGGAACACTTTAGCCACCAAATTTCTTGCAAAGTACTTTCCACCAGCTAGAACTGGAAAGCTGAGGAATGAAATCACATCCTTTGTACAACAAGATTCAGAATCCCTCTGCGAATCTTGGGAAAGGTACAAAGATTTGCTCCGGAAATGTCCTCACCATGAGATTCCAAAATGGCTTCAAGTCCAAACATTCTATAATGGGCTTTCTAGAATAATGAGAACCACAATCGATGCTGTTGCTGGAGGAGCCTTGATGGCAAAAAGAGAAGATCAAGCCTGGGACCTAATCGAAGAAATGGCCAACAACAATTCCTTGTGGCCAACAGAAAGGAGCATGATCCAAAGAATTGCAGGAATTTATGAAAGTGGAGCCAATACAGCAGTCAACGCCAAGCTAGATCAGATATGCAAATTCATGGAGACTCTTACCACTGGATCCACAAGTTCACCATATGGAGGAGCACCAGAGTCGAACCAACTTGAAGAGACGGTGAATTATGTCAACAATTTCAACAGACAGGGGAACAATCCATATTCCAACACCTACAACCCAGGGTGGAGGAATCATCCCAATTTTTCATGGAGCAACAATTCAGGCCACAGCAGAACTATCCACCACCTGAATTCCAGCAACAGAAAAAAGCCAGGAGCAGGCAAATGAACCAGGAATAACAGAAGTGTTGACCCACTTCAAAAAGATAGAAGCAAAACACGACTCTCAAGCAGCAAGATATGATAACATGTTTCAATCTCAAGCAGCAAGATATGATGCTATATTTCAATCCCAATAAGCATTAATTCAAAGTCAATCTGCTTCTATTAAAGCACTGGAGAATCAAATTGGACAACTGGCAAATGCTCAGAGTTACAGACCGCCAGGTACCCTTCCTAGCAACACAGAGCCAAATCCAAGGAACATGGGGAATGAGCAATGTCATGCCATCATGTTAAAAAGAGGTACTGAAATCAACAAAGATGTTGGAGCCAAAACAACTGCTGAGGAAGTTCCAAAAGAAACAAAGCAATAGATGGAGGAAAAAGAAGCAAAGGAAAAAGAATAGATCATTCCACCTCCACCTTTTCCTCAACGTCTTCAGAAGAACAAATTAAACAAGCAGTTTTCTCGGTTCCTGGAAATCTTCAAAAAGCTGCATATCAACATTCCATTTGTAGAAGCGTTGGAACAAATGCCCAGCTATGCCAAATTCATGAAAGACATTCTTTCACGAAAGCGGAGATTGGGAGATTACGAGACAGTAGCATTATCAGAAGAATGCAGCGCTATCATTCAGAGGAAACTTCCCCCAAAGTTGAAAGATCCTGGCAGTTTCACTGTTCCTTGCACCATAGGAGAACATGACTTCGGTAAGGCTCTGTGTGATTTAGGTGTGAGTGTTAACTTGATGCCTTTTTCTATTTTCAGGAAATTACAGATTGGAGAAACAATGCCAACTTCAGTCTCACTACAACTTGCTGATAGAACGCTCGTATTTCCCAGAGGCGTAGTTGAGGATGTGCTGGTCAAGGTTGACAAATTCATATTCCCAACAGATTTTATTGTCCTTGTTATGGAGGAAGACGCAGACGTGCCAATCATCCTCGGAAGACCATTCTTGGCTACAGGTCGAACCATTATTGATGTACAAAAAGGAGAACTAACCATGAGGGTACAAGACCAAGAAGTAACATTCAATGTTTTCAAGGCCATGAATTTCCCAGATGATGAAAAGAAGGAGGAATGTTTCAAACTTGATGTGATACACAACCATTCAGAACTCCAATGCAATGCAAAGTTCTACTGACAAACTTAAAACATGTCAATTGCCTGTGGAGCCTAAAGATAAAGCGTCTTTTGTACTAAAGAAGCCAATTCTTGCACTACAAGCAACAGAAGAGAAAAAGTTCCACCAGCTCAACGAATTGGAGGAATTTCACAATCAGCCTTTTGAGGATGCCAAATTGTACAAAGAAAAGGGCAAGAAAAGACATGATGAGAAGTTAGTGCGCATAAAACTGGAACCAGGGCAGAAGGTACTGTTAAACAAATCAAGGGTGAAATTCTTCCCATGGAAGCCAAAATCACGGTAGTCAGGTCCATTTGTGATCACCAAAGTTTTACCAGATAGAGCCGTTGAGATACATGATCCTGACTCCAACAAAACTTTCAAGGTTAAAAACAAGCGTGTCAAGCACTACTGGGGAGAATCATTGAGCGACAAAAAGAAAGTGTTACATTTTCAGATCCAGCTTAACGTTCGAGAAGTCAAGTCTGGCTGACGACTCTAAACTTAGCGCTTGCATGGAGGCAACCCATGCAATTTTTGTAAATATTGTGATTTGGTGTGATTTAAATTTGGTGTGTTTAGTTTTTGCAGATTAAGACATTTCAGGATGGAAGAAGTTCTCGCAAATCTTCACAAGCAATTTCCTTCTCTCCCTCAAAACTCTCTGATGAAAGTCTACAAAGCTCGCTTGGAACGGATGAGACTACTACAATCTATGGTGTTCCTAATGACATTCGTGGGTAATTGAAGCACGAGTCCGATTGGCAGGTGAGTATTCTGACTCTTTTATTTCACATCTGCCTGGTTTAGGAAAGAGCACATATGCTAAAAAGAGAAGAGCCAAAAGAATGTGTGTTTGTTATAAATGTGCTCGTATGTTTTGTAATACTCGTTGTCGTTCTTTAGGAATGGTGTCTGATAACCGCGAAGATAAGATTAATTTCATTAGGGATGGCTTGAGTAAGGAGTCTTTAGATGATATATCTTCAACTCTTGAGACGCATCCCAGTGGATATGTTCACATAGCCATTCGCAAATTACATACACAATTCCAAAAAGAAAGACAACAATTAAGTCTTGGGAATCTGACTCAAAAAGACCCTATTTGCCAGTTTATAAGAAAATTGGATGGGAAGCTTGTCCCTGACGCATAGACGTCAATCAAGCAGCTTCTTTTCTTGTATATATTATATCTCTTTGTCTTTTACTAATTATTGTAAATTGTTTTGTTGTTTTCTTTTATTTTCTCCGACAGGATCCAGACCTTTTTGACTATCACGATTTATTTTACTGTTAACTAATAATTGTCATTTGGCAGGTACTAGTGCTATTTTTTACTCACCCTTTTTCAGGTACTATAAATTCAGCCCGTCATTGCACTTTTGAAGGCAGCCAGAGTTGAGAAAGAAATACATAAAAAAAATGGAAGCCACTTCAAGAAGACGAGTTGAAAACATCTGTGTGTTTTGCGGTAGTAGTGTTGGTGTTAAGCCATAATACGTAGAAGCAGCACAAGAATTGGGTCGAGTCTTAGCTGCAAAGAATATGCACTTAGTATATGGCGGAGGCAATCTTGGACTTATGGGGATCGTTTCAAAAGCCGTACAAGAAGGAGGTAGTCATGTTTTGGGAATCATCCCAAAACCCTTGGCAGAGGAAAATCTTATTGAACCATCAAACGAAGAGGAACTAATCGTGCTAGGTATGTCTGAACGATTGGTAGAAATGATTAACTGTGCTGATGCTTTTATCGCTTTGCCAGGTGGCTTGGGCACATTGGAGGAAATTTTTATAGTACTATCTTGGGCGAACCTGAACATACACCAGAAACCAATTGGGCTGTTTAACATTGATGTATTTTATGATTTTCTTTGTGTGTTTCTTGATGATGCCCGGAGAAATGGGTTCGTGTCAAAACCTTTAAAAGAACTCCTATTTACTGCCAGAACTGCTCCAGATCTAATAGACCAACTCTTAGCCTATGAACCACAAGTTGACCCTATCCTTTCAAAGATAAATTGGTCCGAGGACGATCGTGGTAAGAGGCGTCGTGTTAATCTGGATCTTAACCTTTAACTTTTCGTATAGAATTTCAGCTAACCAGGTATTATCTTCTAAACTCTTCTTCTACTGTTTAAGACATTGGGGACAATGTCTCATTTAGGTTTGGGGGAGGGAATTAGTTGATCAGTACCTTATTTGTAGTTTGTGTGTTATTTTTATTTTTAGTCCAAAATTTTCGAAAAATACAAAAAAATTGAAAAATTTTCAAAAATTATAAAACTATTTTGCGTTTTTGGTTTTATTTTGACTAAAAATGTGAAATTGGTAAGAGATAGCTGAGTAAGGAGTTTCCACTCCTGCGACGTATCTCAAGCCTATTTTCGAAATAAGTAAATTTTTGTTTATTTCCTTTTAAATTATTTAATTTGTAAATTCTCCATAAAACGGACTAAAATGGATTTTCATATGCTCAGTTGACAGGTATTATCAACATGCATAGTAACATACGAACATGAGTTAAAATTGAAAAGTTTGTAATATTTAGTGCTTTAGTTTAATTGGAGGAAGCATCTCAAAAAGCAATGGAGTAAAAAAAAAATCTGAGATCCGAGTTATTAAGTCTGTAAGGGTGTTTTAACACCTAGTGCCTTAAAACCAACTGGTTTGGGAGTCACTGGCCCAAAGCTCGCTACATGGATCAAAGATGCTGCAAAAATATTTGAAGTCGGAGTAATTAAGTCCTTAGGGGTGTCTTACTTAACACCTGGTGCCCTAAAGCCAACTGGTTTGAGAGCCACTGACCCAACACTCGTTACATAGATGGAAGATATTGTATATAAATAAAAAAAATAGAGAAAAAAAAAATCAGAAAAATCCGAAAAATTATTCCATTGCTGCAAAAAGGTGTGAAATCTGATAAAACTTTTGGACAAAAATATTACTTTCTTATCAACTGCACTTATGACTGTCGTGGGCAAAAATGAGTTAATTAATATTTTGTCGACTGTGTATATGGAGAATGGTAAATATAATCGGAGAATTTACTTATTCAGTAATTTAAAAAGAAACAAAACAACTAATGACTTGGAGTAGAAGTTTCACCTAATTAGTCACTAACTTCATTATTCTCTTTTCGCTTGTCTTTTTGCTTTTGAGTGCATTAGTTTCACTACCTTTTTACTTTTATTAAATATTTGTGGGTATCATTGCTGTAAGCCCTCACGAGACTATAACTCGTCCACTAGGGACACCTAGGGGTTTAAAGGCTTGTTGCATATGCTAAATGCAACCGTGATCCCTTCGAAAGTGGCTTAGTTTAATTTTAATTATTTCTTGTATTTTATTTTGTTGTTTTTCTCGAGGACTAGCAAAATGTTAGGTTTGGGGGTGTGATGAGCGGAAAATATATCAATATTTACCGGCCATTTTACTTAATATTTTGTTTAGTTTCTCGGTTTGATGAACGTTTTGATATGTTTTAGTTTATTTTGCAGATAAAATAATATTGGGACTTAATGAAATCATTTAGGATGAAATATGGGTCAAATAAGGGTAAAAATTGGACTTGACATATTAATTTTGGAGATTGGAAACTTGAAAGGGAGTTTTAACGAAGTGTAGTTTTGGAAATTCCAGTTTTGTGTATCTGTCGTATTTTGGGCATAATGTTTTACTCCGATATCGGATTGAGCTGATTCAAGTTCGAGATTAAAGAAGACTCAAAGATCGACAGCTTTTAAAGACAAAATAATTTCGAATTCTGAATATTTCATGCCCGAAATTGATTAACCATCCAGAAGTGTGTTGTGTGTAATTATTAAAGTCACTTTCAATCATTTTCAAAGCAAAAAAAAAATAAATTAATAAATAAATAATAAAAATTATCAAATCATCACCAACATGATAAGATATTAGTGGAGCAATTAATAATGGATTTGGTGGAGCAATTAGTGGAGCAATTAATAATTGATTTGGTGGATGATTTGATGGAGGCAAAATTTTACCTATAAATACAAAGCCATTTCATTTGTAAAATTCATACTTTCTTCTTTGAAATTCCTAAAGAATAAATAAGAAGATTGTATCTTGTTTGTTTATTTATAGCTTTCAGTAATTAATTTCCGCTTTCGCACTTTCTTTTCTTTATTTTTTAGTTTTTACTTACGTAATTTACTTTTACGCACAATACTTTTCTTTCTTTAATTTTCAGCAATTTACTTTCAGCATTTACTTTTCTGCAATTTACTTTCAGCATTTACTTTTCAGCAATTTACTTTCAACATTTACTTTTCCGTAATTTACTTTCAGCATTTACTTTTCAGCATTTATTTTCAGTATTTAATTTCAGCATTTACTTTCCGTCATTTAATTTTCAGTATTAATTTTCAGTATTTTACTTTATGTCTTTTATTTTATTTAAGTTTTTTTTACTACCCGTAAATATATGTCGTAACTAAGCCAGTTATCTGGGGTTGTGATGAAATCCAATATCACCGGTTTATAAGAGGTTAGATTATAGCTTGGGTAATATAAAGATTTATTTATTGAGTCTTAATCTAAATGCTTTTTCATTAACTGGCCATTAATAAAATTGAACTGGGAAACTTAAAATGAACTAGACATAGGGATTTTAAGTTTACGACCTTAGACTCAATAGTCCACGATCTTCCTTGATGATGGATAACCCTTTAATAGATTTTCTTACAGGATAGACATATACCCGTCGGGCGGGGGTAGCCATAATTGGAACTTAAACTTAATGAATCCAGATAATTTGGTTGACATAGACATATGGTTCAATTGGTTAAACTGGGTATTTGTGTCTGACCATCGACAGAGGCTTACACATAATTTAGTGTTCCAGGTTAATAAATCAATATATTACCCAACTTTAAGATAACCACTTCATCTTTAAAATGATATTGGAAGAAATCACAACCCTAGATAGTTTTTAATATTAAATTTTCTTAAATACTATTTTCGAACAATTTTATTTACTTGTTTTGAAATTTAGAATCGTCACCATTTCAAATCAATCAATCAACCTATTAGATACTAGTAATCATTTGACCTCATAAAATTAATAGATTAGATATTAAGTCATCGTGGGATCGATATTTTTATACTACTTGAACGATACGTGCGCTTGCGTTATACGTGTGTGTTTACGCCGGTCATAGGCCTAAGCCCGGAGTTAAGCAAATAGTAGAACTTGATATTTGGAATATTCACGTGATGATAACTTTAGTGCTTAATCCATTAAGCTTGCCAAATAGACTCCTTAATTTCTTAATCAGAACTAAGGATTAGATCCTTATAGTATGATATTGAAATTGAAAGATCTTCATAGATCTTTCCTTAGATCTGAGAAGAACAAATTGCAATAGAAAACTCTTGGAGAGTTAATGGCTATTCTCAAGGAGACAAAGTCGGAATTTTCAATAGGGCAAGAAGCGCAAGGCGCATATTACTTCGATATTCTAGAAGGCCAAGGCTTGGCCAAAGGCTTATGGGGTACCAAAAAGGGCAAAGGTAAAATCATTATAATCTTCTGGGAAGATAAATGACATATCCCAAAATGTCTGCCTAAATTGTGGCAAACGGGATCGCGGAAGCGTGACTGCCGTATGGATAAGGCAGACATGAAGGAATTGAAGAAGGTGCACGACTCCGACTTCAAATATGTTTGTCATAAACATGTTCACTGCTAGTATTAAAATTAGATTTTAGATACTGGATGTGGTACATTAATATGTACTGTTGTGCAGAATCTGCTGAAAAGCAGGATACTGACTTCAGATGAGATCTATCTACGAATCGGAGACGGGACTTCAGTCGCTATTTTAACCGTAGATGCCTAAGTTTAGAAACTACCCTAAGGGTGTGTACTTAAATTAGGAAACTGTTACAATGTAACTAGTTTGACTAGATACATTATCTCTATATCAGGGTTTAACCCATTGCGGGTATACCTTTATATTCTAGAACACTAAAGTGTTTCATTTTATAAAGATGATATTGAGATAAACACATTAGATGTGAATAACAGAATTTATATTTTGAATATAAATAAATCTCAAACATATAACATGACAAATAAATAGCTGAAACTGGTTTGATCAGTTAAAACTTAAATGTGGCATTGTTGTCTGGGACACAATTAAACAAGACTCGTATATCCACACTTTCGAAGAGTGGGTACTAGGACAAATTTGATTCTATTCAAATGAAGTCTATGAATCTAGTTTATTGGGCAAAGTGGCTAAAACACCTTTTACTTGGTAAAAGTGTAAGTGCCACCAATCTGTTAGCCCTTGTTCATAGTGACGTAGGTGGGCCCATATCTAGCTAGGCTAGAGGTGGATATAAATATTTCGTGACCCTTACGGATGTGGCATCGCGTTATGGTTTTATGTTTCTTATGAAACACGAATCAGAAACTTTTACAGTTTCGACACGAAGTAGACAGACAGACCAGCTAAAGTATTAAAACCACCATGGTTAGACCATGATGAAAATACTTAAGCAATAAGTTTCTCAAATACTTGAAAGAGTATAGTATTATTTCAATGAGGACTCCTCCCAGAACACTTCAGTTTGACGGTATGTCCGAACAGATAAACTGAATTTTGTTGGACATGATAAGGTTAATCATGAGTCGCTCTGAGCTACCGTTTCCTTCAACGGATACACATTTAACAGTGCAGAGCTTATTTAGAATAAGGTTCCATAAAAATCTGTTTGACAGATTTCATATTAGATATGAACAAGAAAGAAACTGGGTTTCTCATTCCTGAAGATTTGGGAATGCTAGACATAAGTTTGGATGATATCAAACTAGAACCCAAATCGGATAAGTGCCTAAGTTGTGGGTTATCCTAGGGAAACCAAAGTATAATACTTATACAACTCATAAGATAACAATGTAATTGTTGCTCGCAATGCGGTTTTACTAGGAGGAATACCGATATGCAGTGGTAAGTGGGAGGAAAGTAAAACTCGATGAAAATCGGAGTAATATTATTCTAGGCACCGATTTCTTAATGGAACACAAATAGTTCATCAAGGATGAAACTATACAAATAATATTCGAATACATAAGAACCGTGATAGTCGGAGAGAGTCAGAAAAAAACCTGGGGTATGGGTTTCTGATCTCACCTCATAAAAATGTCAATCTAATTGGGGAACACCAACTGACTACGTATGAGGAATCCCTATTATGGCAAAGTGCCATAAAATCCAAAATGGATTCCATGTATACCAACTATGTTTAGACACTAGTTGTTGTACCGGAAGTCATTGTGCCAATTGGTACTATATAAGTCTTCAAGGAAGACATACATGGAAGGCAACATACCAACGTACTAAGCTGGGTGTAGACAACAGAAACTGGACGACGCATGCTCTGGGCTCGCGGCCCGGTTGGGAGTTCGAAATAAAATGGAGTCGCCACCCGGTGTGAACCGGGAAAATAATTTAAGGCCGCACTCACCCTTCGCAAGGGAAGACCTCAAACCGTTGGGTTCGGAATGGTCCCTTACTTATGTCGTTTGTAATGAATGGATTTGTGCAATATTAACCAAGTCTACACAACATGCTTAAGAACAACCTATTAACCATGCATAAAACATCATCATGCTAAACAACCTAATCATGCATAAGAAAATAAATATCATACTAAACGACTACATCATGCTTAGAAACAACCAACTAATCATGCATTAAACATCATACTAAACAATCTAATCATGCATAGGAAAATAAATATCATACTAAACAATTAAATCATGCTCCAGCACAACCAACTAGTCATGCATAAAACTATAACATATTAAACATCCTAATCATGCATAAAAAATAAATATCATACTAAACGACTACATCATGCTTAGAAACAACCAACTAATCATGCATTAAACATCATACTAAACGACTACATCATGCTTAGAAACAACCAACTAATCATGCATTAAACCTCATACTAAACAACCTAATCATGTATAGGAAAATAAATATCATACTAAACAATTAAATCATGCTCAAGCAAAACCAACTAGTCATGCATAAAACTATAACATATTAATCATCCTAATCATGCATAAAGCAATAATAAACTTAAACGACTACATCATGCTTAGAAAATAAATAACGGAAATAAGATAAAAGGGTGCCCTCAGGTCTTACCTTTTAAGTCGCTTTCCGGGAGTGTGTTCCACGGTGCCGGAAGGGATATCGTTTTGCTATTTTCGATGGTCCGCTGTTTTCACTGTTTTCACTGTTTTCGCCGGTTCGCTGTTTCCGTTGTTTTCGCTGGTCCGTTGTTTTCACTGTTTTGTCCGTTTTTACTCGCGATTTCCGCTCGCCATTTTTTCTGTTTTCTCACTGTTTTAACTCGCCGTTTTCACTGTTTCACATGCGGTTTCGGGACGATTTTTGGGATGATTTGAGGTGTGTTTTGGGGCTATATGCATGGGACTTAGCTAGGGTTGTGATGAATGGACTGTGGGTGCGTGGGGTTGTGACAAGTGAACTAACAGTTTGGTGCGTGGCAGTTTTGTGCATGAGGCAGCTGCTATGTGAGCTGGACAGAATGTGAGAGGGGGGTTTTGGCTTTGATTGAGGGCTGGTCAGGGCAGTACTTTGTGGCGTTAATTTGGCAGGTGAGTTGGCATGGTTTTGTTGCTTTGTGGAGTGTATTTGTTTGTTGGTGTTCACGTGTCCTAGGGTTGCTTGGTGTCTGAAGATGGCTCCTGGAGGTGTCCTTCGTGCATGAAGTTCAGTGAGCAGTGAAGAGGCAACGAGGGCAAATGTGGCGTGAAAGTGCAGTTTTTCTTGGAGGCAGTTTTCGGTTATGGGCAGTGTTTTCGGGTTATTTTTGTGGCAGTTTCAGGCTAAGTGTGAAGGGCTTGAACATGTGCAAGAGGACTTATTGAAGGGAGGCTACGTGGCTGGGTTGAAGCGTGAAGGTTTAATGGTTACAGGGGCTGCCGAGAGTGATCAGGTTGAAGAATGAGGGGTTTACGTGAGGTGTTCATTCGGTTATTGAGAGGTGAATGATGCGGCTTACGTCCAGGGTGAGTGAAGGGTTCCATGAAGTTATGGTGAGTGAGGGAGATAGGTCCCGAGAGATGTGCCTCCTCTAGGGATCAAGATGATTGATGGTCAAGGTGGATGATTGAAGGCAAAATAATGAGGTGTTGCAGTGAAAGTGCGTGAAGGGTATGGGTTGTGATGGGCGTTTGCAGTGGTGAGAGTATGGGCTGGATAATGGCTTGCAGATGGCTTATTGTTTTGGCTTGGTTTGTTGTTTAGTGTTTGAATAAAGAACAGAAAGAAAGGTAAAGTGGGAGCATGGGTGTTTGACAATTGGTGATGATCATTTGTTTTGTTGTTTATGGAGGGGCACATTATTTACGTAGATGAATGCATGAATGGGGTTTTGGAATATTGGTGGGGGCATGGGAGAAAGTTAGTGGAGTGTGGGGTATTTTATTTTGTGTTTTGGTTATTTGTTATTTATGTTTTGCTTTATTATTTAATTGGTTGGTATTTTTTAATGTCTTAATTTTAGTTTGAATTTATTTAATTGGTTGGTGATTTTTATTTTGCATGGAAGTTGAATGGTCACAAGCATGAAAAATTAGATAGAGAGGATAGGCACGAAAAAGAGCGAGGATAAGGTTCTGGGTGGAGGGTAATCTTGAAACGGAAACCTGACGAACAAACCCAAAGCAAAACAAGCGAATTAGATCCACAAAATGTCAATTCTTGACTTTCCCTTTCCGACGACCGCTTTCCACAACTTCCGCAACTAAAAAGTAGTGCCTCCATACGAGGCTCATCATTGGGCTGGTATGCAAAAATGCAATGCCTACACTGGGCTTTTAGCGAAAAGGTATCGTTATCAACATTGTGTCGATTACAACGAAACCTTTTACCTGTTGCCATGTTAAATCTATTTGGATAATGCTTGCTGATGCTGCATGTTTCATTTATGAAATGTAACAGCTGAATGCCAAAATCGCTTTCCTTAACGGAAACCTTTTGGAGGATGTTTACAACATCCTGACCGTTTTGTCGTATCATAACTAGCAAACAAGGTTTGCAGGTTATTCGATCCATGGATGGATTGAAGCAAGCATTGGGTTCTTGGAATTATCGTTTTGATGTAATCATAATGGTTTATGATTTGATTCAAAACGAAAATTATTCTTGTGTATATTAGGAGGTTAGTGGGAGCGCACTGACAATGAATGTCTTAAATAATGATAACATGTCATTTCTTGGAAATGACATTCCCATATTACAATCGGTGAAAGCTTGGCTTTCATGAAAATTCTCCGTAGAATTCTTGGGAGAAACAACTTTTATTCTAGGAATAAAGATCTGCTGGGATATATCTAAAAGTTGTTGATACTCTCCAAGAACTCGTACATTGAAAAATGTATCTGACCTGGTGTCTCAAACGCTTTGAGCATATGGATTCACAATCAGGTCAATCCAAGTGATAGTCATTGGATTGATGTTAAGAACATCCTTGAGTATTTTAGAGGAACTAAGGATGCTGTCTTATACTATGGAGAATGAGAACTTGAAGTGACTGGGTTCACTGCTCTAAGTTTCCTATCTGACAAAAATGACTATGAGTCACAACAACGGTACTATAAAGTTTGAATAACGGAACAATGAGCTGGAAATCTTCCAAGCAAGATACTGTTACCGAATAAACAACCAAAGTGGATTATTGCTGCAGTTGAGGAAGCAATAAAAGCCTTCTGGATTAATAATAAATCTAATTAGATTTGATTTAGTTCTGTTAACAGCTGAGCTAGGCTACATCACAGGCTAAAGAATTAATGGTCTCATCAACGATCCAGATATATACTTCGATATTCATCTGATTCGTTCGGATCATACATCGTGGCGATGTGATGATCGAATAAATCGCATCAGATGATAATCATGCAAATCTGCTAACGAAAGCCTTTCCTCAGTAGAAGCTTGAGCGAACCGTACATAGTTCGGGTGTAGGACACTTGAGTGACTGGCTATAGGCCAAGTGGGATATTGTTGGACAGTTATGACCCAAAGCGTCACTATTTGTACAGATCATGGTGTTGTTGTACAAATTAACTATGTGACAAAGTAAATTGCTCTTTTATCATTTGTGATTAGATCACCAAGATGTATAAATGATAGAAGGGCCATATGATTAGTTTCGGATTGATAAGATCCCTAGTCGTAGTATTATCGAGATTGGACATCGATAATGCGGAATAGACTAGTATTACACTTGTGCGAGTTGTGAGGGCATAACAACATAGTTCTCATATATTTGGGTATATGATACTCATGCAAGTGTAGTAGAAGGTTGTGTTTTACCAATGGTACGGAAAACAGCTTCGCTCTGGATAGACCCCTCGAAATTCCGTTGGTAGTATTACTATGTGTCTATGTAAGTCCGAATCAGGGTAGGTGTATTTGGTCTTAACCTGAGACTTGCACCGCTAATACTTGCGACAATCAATGTACTTTGGTTTTGGTCGTCCAGGGCTTTAACAGGTTATGTGTACGCCTCTTCTGGGTATATTGAGAATCGTAGTGTATTGGGTGTGATTGTTGGAAATTATAATCCATGTCCCAAGATCAAAAGAGCAAACAAATATATATAAATGAATGAACAATATTGAAGTATGGCGGAATCATACTCACAAAGATTGGAATGCGGATGTGTTGATGAAATAAAACTTCTCCTTTGTGCAGTGAGGGTTTCGGCCAAGGTGAGTGGGGAAGCTCTAAGCTTTCTTTGATCCTTCCAAGCTCAAGAATTAGTTTCCCATAACACCTTTGTATGATCCCTTGAAGGTGCTAGCCTTGAATGCGATTTATAGTTCCAAACAAAACACTTTCTTCAAGTTTTTGCAACAAAAACCGAAAATGGAGAGCTGTGAAACCTTCACAGTTTCGGTCACTTGAGAGGAGAGGGAAGATGAAGTGGTTTGTAATGATTTACCAAAAAACCTTTTTATATTTATTTCAAAAATAAAATATAATAAATCAAATACCAAAATTGGTATATGATAAGGTCAAAGGTCTATCACTTTAACTTGGAGTGTAATTCACTCTAACTTGGAGTGTAATTCACTCAAACTTGGAGTGTAATTCACTCTTCCACCAAAACCCATCATCATATATTAAAACAATGACAATTGATGTGATGGTTGATGTGACATGTGGACCCCACTCGATTCTAAATGCGAGTGGGCCCGCAAACACTCCCGGGCTCGGGTTCGATAATTCCGAATTAGCGAACTTCCATCGCGACGTTAATTAAATTAAATTAAATTATATAATTATGCCTAGCAAAATTACTATTCACGTCGCTAACGAATTAATTCCAAATTAAAACGTTTGCCCGAATTAAAATCTAATTTTAATTCTTCGTCGAAATCGAATTTCGTTTAATATATCGAATATATTATTTTAATGATTAATTCCAAATTAATCTTTCTCTCTCTTCAAATAGTATTTTATCCAAGATAAAGTCTCTCCGCAATTAATCCCAGATTAATTAAGTTCGAATCATACGTCATCGGTGAATCTTCGGGAAGCGACCCAAGAGATCTCTGGATATGTTCGCAGTAAATACGGTCGTCCGACTATCCGAACACGTACGTACCAAGTACTACGTTTTTACCGATTTACAAGACAAGGTTAGCCTCTAGCAAAACGCCATGCCTACCCAATTCTCCAAAAATATTCTTACTGGAATATAAGATCTATAACAGGCGTAGTATACCGCAGTATAGTGTATATATATATATCCAGTATCGGATGATCACATGTAAGGCTTGGGGCTGGAGATGTGTCTGCCCCGTACAAAACATATATCGGACATCAAGCAACTAGTCTCTTTGAATCGGATAATCATGACCTTGTCATATTATCCCGATGGTTGCAACCATTATAGAGTTCTAGTTTTGTATCCTGCGCGATCATCATCTCCATATGTCTGAAGTGATACTTCCCTCTTGACATCACACCCAATACACTACAATTCTCGATAAACCTAGAAGAGGTGTACACAGAACCTGTTAAAGCCCTGGACGACCAAAACTAAAGTCTACCGATTGTCGCAAGTATTAGCGATGCAAGTCTCAGGTTAAGACCATATGCACCTACCCTGAAGCGGACTCCCATAGACACGCAGACATACTACCAATGGGATTCCGCGGGGTCTATCCAGAGCGAAGCTGTTTTCCGTACCATCGGTAAAACACAACCTCCTACCGCACTTGCATAAGTATCCTATACTTAAATAGATGAGAACTATGCCGTTGTGCCCTCACAACACGCACAAGTGCAGTACTAGTCTATTCCGCATTATCGATGTCCAATCTCGATAATACTACGACTAGGGATATTTAATGATTAAACCTTTATGGATTGATACTGTCTCATATCATCTCAATCCGGAACTAATCATAGGGACTTTTACCATTTACATATCAAAGTAAATAAATTACAAAACGGTAAAAGGCAATTTCATTACTACATAGTTAATTTTGTACAATAATACAATATCATTTACAAAATAGTGACGCTATAGGTCATAACTGTCTAACAATCTCCCACTTGGCCTATAGCCAGTCACTCAAGCATCTAATACCTGAACTATGTAATTGTCGCTCAAACTTTTCCCGAGGAATAGCTTTCGTCAGCGGATCTGCAATGTTATCCTCTGATGCGATCTTTTCGATCTTCACATCGCCATGATGTATGATCTCTCGAATCAGATGGAATCGTCGAAGAATATGTTTGGATCGTTGATGAGACCTTGGTTCCTTAGCCTGTGCTATAGCCCCGCTATTGTCACAATACAATGGAACGGGCTCAGCTGCTAACGGAACTACTCCTAATCCAATTAGGAATTTTCGGATCCAAACCGCCTCTTTTGCTGCTTCAGCTGCTGCGATGTACTCCGCTTCAGTTGTTGAATCGGCAACAGTATCTTGCTTGGAAGATTTCCAGCTCACTGCTCCGTTATTCAAACAAAATATGTACCCGGATTGCGACTTAAAGTCGTCTCTGTCGGTTTGGAAACTTGCATCTGTATACCCAGATACCTCAAGTTCTCCATCTCCATAGATTAAGAAAGCATCCTTAGTTCTTTTAAGATACTTAAGGATACTCTTAACCGCCATCCAGTGATCTTTACCTGGATCGGCCTGATATCGACTGCACATGCTCAAAGCATGGGACATCAGGTCGTGTACATATCATGGCATACATGATCGATCCGACTGCCGAGGCGAACAGAGTCCGACTCATGTTGTCTCTCTCATCTTGTGTTTTAGGACACATGCCCCTAGATAGATAGACGCCATGTGATATTGGCAACAGTCCCTCTTGGACTGATCCATGTTGAATCTATTCAACACTTTATCAATATATGTACTCTGGGAGAGTCCAAGTAGCTTTCTAGATCTAACCCGGTAGATCTTTATTCCTAGAATAAAAGCTGATTCTCCCAGATCTTTCATGGAGAATTTCAATGAAAGCCAAGCTTTCACCAACGTTAACATGGGAATGTCATTGCCGATAAGCAATACATCGTCGACATAAAGGACAATAAAAGTCAGTGCACTCCCACTAACCTTCTTGTATACACAAGGATCATCTTCGTTTTGAATGAATTCATATTCTTTTATGATCTCATCAAAATGTTGGTTCCACGACCGTGATGCTTGCTTCAGTCGATAAATGGACCAATTTAACTTACAAACCTTGTTTGCAAGTCTAGGTGCGATAAAACCGTCAGGCTGTTGCATATAAACATCCTCTGAAAGGTTTCCGTTAAGGAAAGTGGTTTTAACGTCCATCTGCCATATTTCGTAATCTTAATATGCAGCTATCGCAAGCATTATTCGAATGGATTTAATCATGGCAACGGGTGAGAAGGTTTCGTCATAATCAACTCCAAGTCGTTGACGATACCCCTTCGCTACAATCCTAGATTTGTATGTTTGTGTTGGTTAAAATCTAGGTCCCAAGATCAAACAAGCAATGAAAATCATGCATGAATACATCCATGGAGATAGCGGAATACTCACATCGATCGGTTGAGTCGATTTGGAGACGAATGAAGGCCAAAAACGCACTGCCTTGATCACGCCACTGCAACAGTCCACTGTCCACCAAATCAGAATTTTGAGCCGAGAAATGGAGCTCCGAGCTTCGTCCGATGGATCCCGGCTCATGGGCGAACCTCCCTACCACCTTCGCAAGACTCGTAAGTGTGCTAGCACTTGAATTTTCACCATGAAAATCCACTCTTGCTTCCCTATTGTTCACGCCAAAATGGCTTCCAAAACAGTCCAAGAATTTCAGTTTTGGGCGTGAGAGAAGAGAGCAAAAATGAGAGAGAAAGAAATGTGTTAAGTTATTACAAAAGTTGTAAATCATTTGTTTATATATTTTCAAAAAATATTAAATGATTTACCAATTCATTTTAACTTTTAAAAAGTCAAATAAATTGAATGTAATAAGCTTGAGTGTTCCACACTCCAATATCAATGTCCATCAAGTTATATCAACTTTAATAAAGTGACATGTTGAGTGTCTTTCACTCAATCCATTAATCAAATCAATCAATCACTCAAAGTGACTTTTGATTTGACGCTTGATGTGACGATTGATTTGACGCTTAATGTGACTTGCGTCGCCGCACTCGAATTTGAAATACGAATGCGCTCGCAATCACACTCGGGCTCCGGTTCGTTAATTCCAAATTAACGATTTTTCCGTCGCGTCGTAATTAAATGATTACGCCTAGCGAATTCACTATTCACATCGCTAATGAATTAATTCTAAATTAATTCGTTCGCCCGAATTAAAATCTAATTTTAATTCCGCTTCGAAATCTAATTTCGTTTAATATATCGAATATATTAATTCATCGATTAATTCCGAATTAATCGTTATCTCTCTCTAGACGATATTTTATCCTAGATAAAATATCTTCGTAATTAATCCTAGATTAATTCTCTCTCTCTTCTATATAATCCCAGATTATTCAAGAGTGCGAGTTGTGCGTCATCGGTGGATTATCGGGAAGCGACCCATGAGATCCCCGGATAAGTTGACAGTAAATACGGTCGTCGGAGTATCCGAATCACGTACGTACCAAGTACTACGTTCTACCGATTTACGAGACAAGGTTGACTCCTAGCAAAGCACCAAGTCTTCCCAATTCTCTGGACATATCCATTTAAGAATATTAAGATCTGTATCAAGCGTAGTATACAATTGTATTGTGCATATCGACCCAGTATCGGATAGTCACGTGCTAGGCCTGGGGCTGGATAAGTGTCTGCCCCGTACGAAGCACATGTCGGATGTCTGGTAACATAGTCTCTATAATCGGATATTCATGACCTGGTCATAATATCCTGATTGGCTGCGCAGCACTCAAGAGCACTAGTACCGTATCCTGCGTGACATCATCTCCAATATGACTGAAGTGATACTTCCGTCTTGACATCACATCATATACACTACGACTCTCTGATAAACCCAGAAGTGGTGTACACAGAACCCGTTTAAAGTCCCCTACCACCAAGACCAAAGTCTATCGATTATCGTAAGTATTAGCGATGTAAGTCTCAGGTTAAGACCATACACACCTACCTTGATTTCGGCCTCCCATAGACATATAGTCATATTACCAATGGGATTCCGAGGGGTCTATCCAGAGCGAAGCTGTTTCCCGTACCGTCGGTGAAACACGACCTCCTATCGCACTTGCATAAGTATCCAATACTTATATATATGAGAACTATGCCGTTGTGCCCTCACAACGCGCACAAGTGCAATACTAGCCTATTCCGCATTATCGATGTCCATTCTCGATAATACTCCGGCTATGGATATTTAATGATTAAACCTTCGGGGACTGATACTGTCTCATATCATTCTCAGTCCAGGTACTAATCATAGGGACCTCTCTTCATTTATATATCTATGGTGATCTAAGCACAAATGATGAGAGTGCAATTTCTTTGTCACATAGTTAATTTGCTACAACAACACAATGATCTGTGCAAATAGTGACGCTATGGGTCAGAATGTCCAACAATCTCCCACTTGGCACGTAGCGAGTCACTCAAGTGTCCTACACCTGAACTATGTACGGTTCGCTCAAATTGCTGAGGAAAGGTTTTCGTCAGCGGATTTGTTTAATTATCGTCTGACGCGATTTACACGATCATCACATCCCCACGATGTATGATCCGAACGAATCAGATGATATAGAAGTATATATCTGGATCGTCGATGAGACCTTTAATTCCTTAGCCTATGCTGACGCCTAGCTCAGTTGCTAACAGAACTTTATCTAATCTTATTAGATTTATTTTCGACCCAGATGGTCTTCTATTGCTGCCTCAGCTGCAGCAATAATCCGCATTTGTTGTTTATTCGGCAACAGTTATCTTGCTAGGAAGATTTCCAGCTCACTGTCCCTGTTATTCAAACTTTATAGTACCGTAGTATTTTAATTGTTTGGAAACTTGCAGTAGTGATCCCAGTCACTACAAGTTCTCATTCTCCATAGTTTAAGATAGCATCTTTAGTTCTCTGAGATACTAACAGATGTTCTCAACTTCAATCCAGTGACTATCACTTGGATTGACCCGATTGTGACTCCATATGCTCGAAGCATATGAGACTCCAATACAGGTACATTTTAAATGTACAATTTCCCAGAGAGTGTTAACAACTTCAAATCTATCCCAGTAGATCTTTATTCCTTGAATAAAGGTTGTTACTCCCCAGAATTCTACGGAGAATTTCTATGAAAGCCAAGCTTTCGACAATAGCTTTATGGGAATTTTCACTGTCAGTGCGCCCTCCCACTAACCTCCTTATATACACAAGAATTATTTCGTTTTGAGTCAAATCATAAACCATTATGATTATTTCAAAACGTCAGTTCCAAGAACCTTATGCTGTTTTTTCAATCCAAACATGGATCGAATAACCCGCAAACCTTGTTTGTCGGTTGTACAAAATCGTCAGAATGTTATAAACATTCTCCAAAAGGTTTCCTTTTCAGGAAAGCGATTTTGATCTGTAACTGACACATTTCATGAATGAAATACGCAGTTATCAACAAGCATCTTCAAAATGGATTTTCAATGGCAATAGGTAAAAGGTTGAACCGTTATTAACACAATGTTGATAACGATACCTTTCCGTCAAAAAGCCCAGCTTTGTACGTTGGTATGTTGCCTTCCATGTATGTCTTCCTTGAAGACGTTAATGTACCAATAGGCACAATGCCTTGTGGTACAACAACTAGTATCCAAAATAGTTATTATACATGGAATCCATTTCGGACTCATGGCACTTTGCCATAATAGGGAGTCGATATCTCGTATCACTTCCTCAAAACGTAGTCGGATGGTACACCTCCATAAGATTGACATCCTTATGGGGTGAGATCAGAAACCCATACCCTAGGTTGTTTTATGACTCTATCCGATCTACTAGTTTCTTGGGAATTTGAAGGTTAATGGTATAGATTCATCATGGATGAACTATTTGTGTTCCATTAAGGACTTCGTGCTTTGAATAGTATTACTCTGATTTTCATCGAGTATCACTATCCTCCCACTGACCACTGCATATCGGTATTCCTCTCAGGAAAAACCGCATGGTGAGCAACAATCACATTGTTCTCATGTGAGAATTACAAGTACTATACTTAAGGTTTCCCTTAGGAAAACCTATATTGGCACTTATCCAATTTGGGTCTTTTAGTTTGGTATCATCCAAACGTCATGCCTGGCATACCCAAATTATCAGGAATGAGAAACCCCGTTTCTCCCCTGTTCATATCCTATATGACATCTGTCAAACAGATTTTCATGGAACCTTATTCTAAATAAGTTTTGCACTGTTAATACATATCCTATTGAAGGAAACAATAGCTCAAAGCGACTCATGATAAACCTTATCATGTCCAAAAAAATTCGATTTTAGTTCGGACACACCGTCTAACTGACGTGTTTCGGGAGGAGTCCTCATGTGAAAGAATACCGTACTCTTTCATGTACGTATGAAACTTACTGCTTAAGTATTTACCAATATGGTCTTACCGTAGCGGTATAATACTATAGCCGATCTGTTTTTTTTTTTTTATTTCGTGTCGAAACTCTAATGTTTTCGATTTGTGTTCTTCAAAAGAAACACATAACCATAACGTGATGCCACATCCGTTAAGGTCACGAAATATTCATGTTCACATCTAGCCTAGCTAGATATGGGCCCACTAATCTTCACCATGAATAGGGCTTACAGATCGGTGGCCTTTACACTATTACCTAGTAAATAGTATTTTAGGTACTTTACCTAGTAAACTAGATTCGTAGACCTTATTTGAATAGTCAAATCAGTCCTAGTACACACTCTTCAAAAGTGTGGATATACGAGTCTCGTTTAATTGTGTCCCAGACAACAATGCCACAAATAAGTCTCTATTGATCAAATCAATATGAGCTATTTATTTGTCATTTTATATTGTTTGAGATTTTATTTATATTCAAAATATAAATTCTGTTATTTACATCTAATGTGTTTATCTCAGTGTCGTCTTTATATAATAAAACACTTAGTGTTCTAGAATATAAAGGTTTTATCCGCAACGGATTAAACATTGATATAATAGATATATTGTATCTAGTCAAACTAGTTACATTATAACAGTTCCTAATTTAAGTACATACCCGAAGGGTAGTTCCTAAACTTAGGTATCCACGGTCGAAACAGCGACTTTCGTCCCGTTTCGATTCGCAGAGAAATCTCGGCTTGAAGTCGGTATCCTGCTCATAGCGGATTCTGAACATCAATACATATATATTTTATGTACCACACTTAAGTATTTAAAATCTAATTTCAATACTAGTAGTGAACATAACTTAGACAAATATATTTAAAGTCAGAGCCTCGCCCTTTCTTTAATCCTTCGTGTCTTCCATATCCAAATGGTAGTCACTTTTGGGATATGTCAATCATCATTTTCAATGTTCCACAAACTTTGGCCAAGCCTTGGGTTTCGGAATGTCGAAACGATGTGCACCTTGTGCTACATGCCCAATTGCAAACTTTAATACTTTTAAATCCAAAGATAGATTTATTATAAGTATATTATTAAGCACTAAAGTCATCATCACATAAATCTTCAAAGATTTTATGCTCTACTATTGCTTAATTATGGGTTTAGTAAAAAGTTATTTTATCCAATAAAGTAACCCATTTATTTATTCCCAATTGAAAATTAAATCATTTAAAACATTTAATCCAAGGATTATATATTTTAAATATTCAACCTTTTCAATTCTTTACTTGATTTTAATAGTCCAACTATTCAATCAAATTATTAAGGTACTATTTATTATAATGATTACAATAATCCAATTATTTAATCAACTATAATTTTAATATTGATTACTATAATCCCATTATAAAATCAACTATCATTTAATTCAATTATATTGATTACTATAATCCAATTACAAAATCAACTATATATTGAATGAGTTTGTATATAGTCCAACTATATATATTTTATAAACAACATAAAATATTAGTCCGACTAATACTTTTGATTAATATGACGAGTAAAATAAAATGAGCGTGTTTAGCGAGTATTCGAACGAATGTTGCAAATTCAATACTTGCCTCCCACTATTTTTCGTCGAGTCTCTAACCCTCTGTGGAGTACTCGGGAAACCGTGTTTCCTAGTGGGCTAGGATCCCGTTAAAGTATCACACAATCCTGACTTTGGTCAACCAAAAAATTGTATGATAATCAACAAGGTAGATGTCGAAGACCAATTGGATCCCATCCAACTCCTAGATCCAGTAGGTGAACATCCAAGTCCGAAACATATATCTAATATATGCCTATATATCGAATATATACCCTACCCGTTTTCCTCTGAATCAACTAGGCCTTGACTTTGGCACAATAACAAACCTAGTGATCCCAGTCAAGCGTGGACCCATTGACAGGGAAGCTTCGTAATCAAATGTCTATGGACAAGAAGTGGTCTTGACTTTGGCCAAACAAACCACAACTTGGACACGACACCGATATATAACAAAGCCTCGTGATTAAAGCACATCTTTGACTGACAAGGGCTTGACTTTGGCCAAAAACAACCCCTGACAATCTCCGATCTTGAGCAAGAATCACTCAATGGAAGGAAATGACGCATGATATATATTGGGATTTTCGCGTGCAAATTGGCTACCAATTTAATTATCTTTGTTAAGGTCTCATCATCATACACCCTTAAACATGCATTCTAAATACATAATAAAGCGTATATGAAAATAAATAATAATGATATGCGGATGGATACTTACACATTGATCCTAGATCAAATCTCTCCCTTTCTCACTAAAGCTAGCACTAGTATTACTTCTACCCGTTACACTACACTTCTAAAGAAACCTCATATACATAGAGGGGAATAGGTGAGAAGAGAATACAAGAGAACGAAGGTGAAAAGGCTGGACACGCAGGTCCAATTTAATAAATCGAATTTATTACAACAATTTCTAAAATTGCCCACCCATCTAATATCCATCCGATATACATTATTCATTCAACACAACCACGTATTCACACACATAAGCATGCTATCAATCAATCTAATCAAATTAATTAATCTAATAATTAAGTGATCATCCAATGTTCAAACAACGATTTGATTTTGATCGAGTCAAACTCGTTTTTGCGAATAAGTACTCAAAGTACGAATTCATGAATTAAATTAAACTACATAATTAAATCCAATTTAACATGTATTTAATACTAATTCATTATTCAATTCCAAATTAAATATTGCACTTTATATTAATAAACCTTTTACGATTTAAATTCCAAATTCAATCGCGTCGGGACTCAAAGTCCGATTAACGTCCAACGTCAATTTAATTTAAGTCTAATGGGCTTCAATTAATTTCTTTAGGCATGGGCTTCGGCAACCAAAGCCCAATAGTGGAATCACCCAAAATGCCTTAGAAATCAATTTCGGCCCATTAGGCCCAATTAAACATTAAAGGTTCTTTAGTCGCATTTGGGCTTTATGGTTAAGGTTTTGGGCCCAATTGGATCCAATCCATTTGGCCTAAACCAAACTTGATAAATCAAGCCCAATAGGCCCAATTACAACTTTAAATTCTAATTTCCAAAATTAGGCCCAATTAATTAAATCCAAAATCCAATTTTCACAATTTAATTACCAAAAGTGCATTATATGATTAATCAACTAAATCAACATTTCCAAAACACTAAATTAGTCCAATTAATCATACTTAATTCATTATTACATGTCAAACACACATAATGAAAAATCAAACCCATTTACATGCTTTTAAGTACTCGGCCAAGGAGGGATTTTGTGTCCGATTCGGTTTCGATCCAATCGAACCTACAATCGACATTAAATCACCATCCGATTTGATTTCATACACATCCAATGTCACAAAACCAAAATTACCAAGACATTAGGGCAATGATACATTCGGCCATGGTAAGGAATTTGGTTTTTGTCCAATTCGAAATCAAATCCAATTCGATTCAAATTAACGTCAACCTAATCGATTCTAACTTATCAAATGAATCAAAAATCAAAAAATCCAAGATCCAAAAAATCACATTACATTCGGCCAACACATCCATTTTGGGGAAAATAATTCCAAATCATTTTTCGTCAAATTGATCCAACCAAAATGAAATTAAACATGTTATAAGCATACTCAAACAAACAATTTATTCAAATCATGCTCAAATCACATTTACCCAAATTTTAAGCCCTACATTTTTCATGCTTGAACCTAAGCTCTTGATACCATTATTGGTTAAAATCTAGGTCCCAAGATCAAACAAGCAATGAAAATCATGCATGAATACATCCATGGAGATAGCGGAATACTCACATCGATCGGTTGAGTCGATTTGGAGACGAATGAAGGCAAAAAACGCACTGCCTTGCTCACGCCACTGCAACAGTCCACTGTCCACCAAATCAGAATTTTGAGCTGAGAAACGGAGCTCCGAGCTTCGTCCGATGGATCCCGGCTCATGGGCGAACCTCCCTACCACCTTCGCAAGACTCGTAAGTGTGCTAGCACTTGAATTTTCACCATGAAAATCCACTCTTGCTTCCCTATTGTTCACGCCAAAATGGCTTCCAAAACAGTCCAAGAATTTCAGTTTTGGGCGTGAGAGAAGAGAGCAAAAATGAGAGAGAAAGAAATGTGTTAAGTTATTACAAAAGTTGTAAATCATTTGTTTATATATTTTAAAAAAATATTAAATGATTTACCAATTCATTTTAACTTTTAAAAAGTCAAATAAATTGAATGTAATAAGCTTGAGTGTTCCACACTCCAATATCAATGTCCATCAAGTTATATCAACTTTAATAAAGTGACATGTTGAGTGTCTTCACTCAATCCATTAATCAAATCAATCAATCACTCAAAGTGACTTTTGATTTGACGCTTGATGTGACGATTGATTTGACGCTTAATGTGACTTGCGTCGCCGCACTCGAATTGAAATACGAATGCGCTCGCAATCACACTCGAGCTCCGGTTCGTTAATTTCAAATTAACGATTTTTCCGTCGCGTCGTAATTAAATGATTACGCCTAGCGAATTCACTATTCACGTCGCTAATGAATTAATTCTAAATTAATTCGTTCGCCCGAATTAAAATCTAATTTTAATTCCGCTTCGAAATCTAATTTCGTTTAATATATCGATATATTATTCATCGATTAATTCCGAATTAATCGTTATCTCTCTCTAGACGATATTTTATCCTAGATAAAATATCTCCGTAATTAATCCTAGATTAATTCTCTCTCTCTTCAATATAATCCCAGATTATTCAAGAGTGCGAGTTGTGCGTCATCGGTGGATTATCGGGAAGCGACCCATGAGATCCCCGGATAAGTTGACAGTAAATACGGTCGTCGGAGTATCCGAATCACGTACGTACCAAGTACTACGTTCTACCGATTTACGAGACAAGGTTGACTCCTAGCAAAGCACCAAGTCTTCCCAATTCTCCGGACATATCCATTTAAGAATATTAAGATCTGTATCAAGCGTAGTATACAATTGTATTGTGCATATCGGCCCAGTATCGGATAGTCACGTGCTAGGCCTGGGGCTGGATAAGTGTCTGCCCCGTACGAAGCACATGTCGGATGTCTGGTAACATAGTCTCTATAATCGAATATTCATGACCTGGTCATAATATCCTGATTGGCTGCGCAGCACTCAAGAGCACTAGTACCGTATCCTGCGTGACATCATCTCCAATATGACTGAAGTGATACTTCCGTCTTGACATCACATCCAATACACTACGACTCTCTGATAAACCCATAAGTGGTGTACATAGAACCCGTTTAAAGTCCCCTACCACAAACACCAAAGTCTATCGATTATCGTAAGTATTAGCGATGTAAGTCTCAGGTTAAGACCATACACACCTACCTTGATTTCGGCCTCCCATAGACACATAGTCATATTACCAATGGGATTCCGAGGGGTCTATCCAGAGCGAAGCTGTTTCCCATACCGTCGGTGAAACACGACCTCCTATCGCACTTGCATAAGTATCCAATACTTATATATATGAGAACTATGCCGTTGTGCCCTCACAACGCGCACAAGTGCAATACTAGCCTATTCCGCATTATCGATGTCCATTCTCGATAATACTCCGGCTAGGGATATTTAATGATTAAACCTTCGGGGACTGATACTATCTCATATCATTCTCAGTCCAGGTACTAATCATAGGGACCGCTCTTCATTTATATATCTATGGTGATCTAATCACAAATGATGAGAGTGCAATTTCTTTGTCACATAGTTAATTTGCTACAACAACACAATGATCTTTGCAAATAGTGACACTATGGGTCAGAATGTCCAACAGTTTGTATGTTGCCATCCATGTCGGTCTTCTTCTTGAAGACCCATTTGCATCCAATTGGCTTTACGCCTTCTGGTGCATCAACCAGTGTCCAAACTTGGTTGGTATACATGGAATCCATTTCGGCCTTCATGGCTTCTTGCCATAAAGCGGATTCGATACCTTGTATCGCTTCCTCATACGTAGCCGGTTCAGTATCCTCAATAAGATTAATATCTACATGAGGTGAGATCAGGAATCCATACCTCTCAGGTATTACCCTGACTCTCTCCGACCTACGCGGTCCTTGTGTACTTGAAGATTGTGGTTCAGTCTCATCCCGGATGGACTGTTCATGATCCGTTGATAATTCACTGCCAATAAACAGTATCACTACGACTTTCATCGAGTTCTACTTTCCTCCCACTAAACACTGTATTTAGGAATTCCTTCTCAAGGAAAACCGCATGTAGAGCAACAAATACTTTGTTCTCTTGTGGGTGATAGAAGTAATATCCTTTGGTTTCCCTAGGATATCCAACGAATAGGCATTTATCTGATTTGGGTTCAAGTTTGGTACTTTCCAAACGTTTAACGTATGCCCAGCAACCCCAAATCTTCAGGAATGAGAAACTCGGTTTCTTTCCTGTCCATATCTCATATGGAGTCTGTTCAACAGACTTTGACGGAACCTTATTCAAAATAAGAACTGCACTGTTTAATGCATATCCCCAGAAGGAAATTGGCAGCTCAGTACGACTCATCATCGACCTTACCATGTCCAACAAGGTACGGTTTCTCCGTTCGGACACACCATTTAATTGTGGTGTTCCAGGAGGAGTCCACTGTGAAAGAATACCATATTCTTTAGGTAATCTTGAAACTCATTACTTAAGTATTCGCCACCACGGTCCGACCGTAATGTCTTAATACTCTTGCCTGTTTGTTTTTCAACTTCGTGTCGAAACTCTTTGAATTTCTCAAAAGTTTCCGCCTTGTGCGTCATTAGATACACATAACCGTAACGTGATGCATCATCGGTAAAGGTTACGAAGTATCGATATCCACCTCTAGCCTAGCTAGACATGGCCCACAAACGTCACTATGAACGAGGGTTAACAGTTCAGTGGCGCGTTCACCTTTACCGCTAAAAGGTGATTTAGGCATTTTGCCTAATAAGCAAGATTCGCAGACGTCATATGAATTGTATCAAATCCGTCCAAGTACCCACTCTTCGAAAGTGCGGATATGCGAGTCTTGTTAATGTGTCCCAGACGACAATGCCACATATAAGTTTCATCCTTTGGATCACTCTTTTTAAGCCTTTTGTTTGTTACTTTATATGTAGGAGATTCATTTATATTCAAAATATAAAGACCATTATTTGCAACTGCAGTGCATATTTCTGCATCATTTTTATATAAATAACACCCAGTGTTTCTAAATACAAAAGTGTACCCATATTGGGTTAACAAAGATACAGATATAATATTCCTAGTCAAACTAGGTACATAAAAAGTCATTTAGTTTAAGTACATGCCGGAGGGCAGTTCTAATACAAAAGTGCCCACGGCCAAAACAGCAACAGGAGTTCCGTTTCCAACTCGTAGATCAATCTCCCCTGAAGCCAGTGTCCTGCTGTTTTGCAGATCCTGCACATCAGTACATATATGAGAACCACAACCAGAATCAAAAATCCAATTTTTAAAACTAGAAGTAGCCATGTTTATTT
>SKCR01040340.1:0-60011 GCA_019454045.1 Zanthoxylum bungeanum | reverse complement strand
TATATATATATAATTATTAGTTATATGTGTTTGTTTGACCGTATATGTCCTTTATCATTGAAGTCAACATTTGTTGACATTGACCACAAGCTAGTAGATTGACCTTGAGAGATACCAATTCAAGTATTTGTCAAAGGCTTCTAATATTCTGATGAAACAGCAAAGCTGGAATAGTTAGAGCGCGTGGCGGCTAACCATAAGGTTGGAGGCTCAAGCGTTTCTCCTATTTTTGTACTAAGAAGTAAGATTGTGCCTAACACAATACAGGATGAAAAGATTCGATTTTTAGATTAAAAATATATTTAAGTATATTGATGCTAAACCAACAATAATTATGTCATGTCAACCCACAAATAAGTTAACTAAAGCCACGAGATCATATGAATTATTAAGATTCGTTGAGACGTTATAAAGTGTGCAAAACCTTTGATGAGTTGAAGATCTAAATCAAGAATAATAGAGAAATATGTTTCACGAAAATAAATTTGAATGTTATTGATGTCTAAAAACTCAACACATGAAAAATAAAAGGTTTATACAAAACCCTAATCTACCCAACATATGTAATTCATAATTTATCCATAATTAACCCACAATGCACACCCAAGCCCATAATACACCATTAGGTCACGTCAAGCAAGAGCCATGCATAAAATAACAATTTCAAACTAAAGGCCTTAATTAAATAAAGTTAAGCTCTTGGTATATAATTAATAAACTAAAATTACGCAATAAACTAAGGCCTAAACAAGTGGCCTAACACACACCCAAAATAAATGGACCTTCAATCTCAGGCTTGATTCAATGTAACCCATGATGGTTCCTCTTGTGACAAGTCCATTTTCAATATTGTTGAAGACTTAATATTCCCTTTGATAATCTCAGTCATTGTCTCTTTAACAAGTCCGGACATCACATTTTTTTTTTTTTTTTTTTCTTTTTCACCTTGAACTTTGTGGTAGGTCTTTCTGGTACAAGCAAAAAAACTAGTTGATTATCTTGCACATCGTTTTGAATTGCATCATATATATTTGAGTTTCTACACTCCTTATTTTTTTAAGAAAAAAGGAAAAAAAATGGTTAACATATGTTCAAACAAATGAAATCGATGTTTAGCATACCAAACTAACTAAATAAAGACTTTTTCCTATCAAGTGGGGTAGATATGTTATATTCGAAATTGGTGTTTCATTGAGCTCGTTAAAATTTATATTTCTTTTTATGATTTTTGTTTGGGTCGATTTATGTATTTTCGACATCACTTGACATATGTCAATATCATTTGCTCTCATTTTCTCACTATGACCCTTAGAGGCTAAGTAGTTTAAACAGCGATTAATCACTGATTGCTACCAAATTGATTTGATTGGGTCGAAAATCATAAATTTTTAGCCGATTAATTACTGATTTGTAAAAATACTCATTTTCTTCTTTTTTTTTTCTTCGTCTTTAGAGATTTTAGTCATCTCTTGTAAATTTATGGTTGTTTAACATTTTTAATGATAAATGAATGATTTATAATGATTTTGGAGGATATGAGAAATGAGATTTAAATTTTTATATCATCAGTCATATAAATATCAGTTTTATCATTCTCAATTAATTTCCGATTAACCCTCGAATATTTTTGATTAAACTGCTTGCCTTAGATATTGTTACAATCATATATTAAATGAAAGAAATATTCGGGACGGTCATTTAGTCATTTTTAGTCCAAATCACTTTGTTTGTATGTTAAAAATTGTTAGAATTGATGAATATATTTTTCTATAATTATTGTTTAATTTCTATATTTTTATATAATTTCTTAATTAAATAAAATTATTTATGACCTCTGTCAGTTCATCGATTCAATCACTGGTATGATTTTTAAAATAATACTTTACATCACAATGTTCTTTATTAGTGAACCAAATGTAAGTATCTGATCATGAATTATTGGGTTCAGGAATTTCCTTATCCGGTTCGGGAATTTCCCGAACCCGTTTATAATGGTAATCTTTAACATTATTTCTTTTCCTTTGTCCTTTTTTCTTTTCTGTTTTCTTTCGCTATCAATAACAAGACTATCAAGATTTAAATATAATTTGGCTCTTGTTAGTGCATAGTGTTAAAAGAAATGACTGTTGGGGCTGCGCTGTTTTCTATCAACTTTAATTACTTACTCTCTTTTTCCCCTTGCCTTGTGGGTTTTAAGGGTTATGTATTGTCAAGAGTAATATCTCAATTAATTTTGTATATATAGGGTACAAAATTAATATTAGAAGTGTACGGTCTTAGGGTTAGCGCGGAAGCATATATCTGATTGACATTTAAAATTTTATTCCAAAACCACTTTAAGGATCGTGGTTATGTCGTTATTGATGTAAACAAATATATTTTTAAATTAATCTCTATTAATTTTAACGTGCATGTAATAAATTTTATTTATCAACATAAATAAAAACCAACGATAAAATAATCATATCTTAATGTGTTTATCATTTTCCTTAGCCTTCTTGAACTTTTTTCTTGAGTTTCTCCTCGTAGTAGTGCCCAAGCATTGTACCTTTAGTTGGCACACAAGAACTCATCCACGAACCAATTGCTCTCACTTTGAGAACAAAATAATTTATTTTCTTTTCTAGGATGATGAAGTCTTAGATCGAGAATCAAAGAAATAATTTTCTTTGAAACAATCTTGGAACAAACTTGGAACAAGTCGAAGAGAGAGAGATAAAAACCAAAATTCGGCCAAAGACAAATTGTATATATCATTGGCCGAATTTCCCATTTATTTATAGACGAGAAATGCTTTGTCTGTATCACAACACAATAAGGACACTCAAAATCTCTCCAAATCAAATTTGATCTCTTTAAGACTCATTCCCTAATAATAATTAAGAAATCTTAACTGAATAAGAATTTCTGACTAAATAAGTCTTCACTATTTAATCTATATCATGACTCTAATAAATTTGGGTGCTATCCCACTTAATTAAAGCCCAATAGATTAAATATTATTTTGACATAATAATTAATTAACTATTAATTAATTTTAATTTACTTAATTTTAATTAGTGATTAATCAAAATATATTTAATTTAATTAAATTTATTTAATATAAATATCAAATATTTATTTAAACAATTAAATCTAATTTTATATTCGAATTTGTTAATCAAATTAATATTTCTGAAATATTCCGATTTTCCTAATTTTATTAGGAAATCTTATTTTGCCAAAATAATCATTTACTAACTTTTAATAGACATCATTAAATTTGTAACATAGACGAGAACTATATTTGTGCGACCGTCCTATGTTCATTATCGAGTAACAGTGGAACGATATTAACTCTTTAATATTTAATCTCTATGATATTTCACAGACCATGGGTAAATGCCTAACAACATGTCATGACCCTTAGTTGATGAATGGAGTGAGAAAACATATGAATCTGTTAGGATACACTTCGAGCATGTCATCTCACTCATTCTGATATTTGTGTTCTTTATCGAGTCTTGGATCATGGTTAGGTCAAATCTTTATACTCGATATATTTTAAAACTCAATCTTATGGAATTGATATCTCTAAGATATCGACTGCTTTGATCAAAGACTTGTATCCATATCTTTGAGTTTCCTTAAAACATTTCTATCTTCTATTATCAAAGCTATCAGATCATTTCTTAAAGCACACATAACTTCGTACGTTAATAGCTCAAAAGCATCTAGTATTTATTCAAAGGACATGGCTAGCTAGTCGAAAGATGATATATTAGTGAACTATGAGTACTGTAGCACATGTCAACATGTGATCTCAGGTCAGAAGATATAAGAACACTAATATATTATTACGATGATCAATAACCTTAGATAATATTACCATGTGATCTTACGTTTCTATGGTCGTATTCGATATTTCATTCTACTAATGAAAACATATATCGTTTGTATCCTTATGATATGAGACTCATCATTTATTCTATTAACATCAAATGTTAATTTAGGAGACACACAATAATATTGGTCGAGTGATATATTACTGTCCTGTATAATAATCACATTTTACCAAGAACTTTATTTGAAATATATATAAATATTGTTGACTCTCATAATCACAAATATCTTTTGGATTAACGATATTTATTTGTCATAATATCTCGAAACATACACATAAAACATAAATGTAAAGATGTGTAGAATACAAATATCTTTCATTAACAGCTGCAGTGATCTTGATCATGTTGTTTTGCATGCTTATAAGATTCTCTCGTTGTGCAGGTTTTGGCAACTCCTAGTGCAAGTGAAACTGTAAGAACCTGGCTCAGTGCAACAATTACTTTTTTCTTTCGGCATTTTACAGTTTTACCATAATGAGTGTCAGTTCTTTTATTAGGTGGCCTTTTGCAGGAGCTGTTCTTCTGGGGAAAATACTTTGGCAAGGTTTGAATGTAGCTTGTTTTTTGCAGTTATTTTACATATATCAAGAACTTGTTAACATTTGTGAGTAGCTCCTTTCCTCTTCATGCCATGAGGGAATTTATCATCAACTGTTATTTATCATAGTCATAATAATTCGAAAATCGGTCTATTAATCAGTCAAAATAATTCGAAATCGGCGTTTATTTAAAGTGGTCAAAATCAGCATAATCAAATCGTTCAAGTAGCGATCTACGATTAAACACCGATTAATCGCTCAAGTAACAATTTACGATTAAGCATAGATTAATTACCAATTAATCTGCATTAAAACTGCATAACATTTAAGTCATAGTCTGCTTATATATTTTTTAAAATAAAAAATTAAATACTAATATCATAGTCATAATGATAACTGAACTAAATTTTCCAAATATTATCAATATTTTCTTGATGTTATCTTATCAATGATCTACTCATACTAATATAAATTATTGACGGCTGATTTCGGTCTCAGGACAATATTGGAATATTTACTCCCGAGACAATCCTCCCTTAATAGTGAATTTGTTCGGTTATGGGGGAACCAAAAGCAAACTTAGCAAAAGACAGATAAATACACCAATCAACAAGGAGATTTAACGTGGTTCGGCGGATCAGGTCCAACCTACGTCCACGAACACGAACAGAATGATATTTTTATTACTGAGATATACTTCTCTGATATCTCTTATGTTTACAAGCTTGATCGTAATGATCTTCCTCTTGATTCTGATATATCATCCCATTAAGCTTACTCTACCCTCCTATTTATAATAGTGAAGAAATCAGATTCCTTCTCCTACAAGAATTTCCTAGTTGAAACAATTTCTTTTTCCCATAAGGAGTCCTAGTCCTTTATTTCTCATACCCTTTTAGAATAGGATAACTTATCTCTTTACCCCATAAGAATAGGATAACTTATCTCTGGAGCATATCTAGCTATCTGGTCGGTCTTCATAAGGTCGGTCATGATAGTCTTTTCAACTGAGAATGCTGCTGTCGATATGATAATGCCCGGTCATCCGATCTCAAGTGGTCGGGTTACAGATCATAAGTGCTCGGTCACTTACTGTTTGGCTCTTAGTGGTCGGGTCGGCATTAATGATCTTGACCGAGAAGGGAATTACCTTTTTACCCCTACCGTACTGCTTAAATAACATAGGACCTGGAAACACCATCAACATAAATTATTGACACGAATATTGTATTATAGTCTACTAACGTCATTGTGTCACTATTATAGTGATACTACAATATTATAAATTACCGACACTCGAATCACTGACATTAAATACTAATGTCAGTGTATTCTGACTCGAACGACATTGACACTTTACCCTTTACTGATACTAAAATAATATCAGTAAAGACAATTTTTGACATAGTTCCAACTTCACATAACTCAACATTGTGCTACTTTATAAAACAAACCATCCATGGAGAAACAAGAAAAAGGGGAAAATAACAAGTTAAAAGAATACAATAATAATAATAATTTATTCTCATTCAAGAATTTAGTGGTGCTAAACTTCATAGAAATTTAAACAAGTTGTACAAATTTCACCAAAGAACAATAGAGTAGTGAACAAAAAATGAATCTGCCATAGTATATAACAAGAGATCCCCATTGAAACTCCTGCAATTTCAATAGCTTGCCTCTTCGTATAACTACAAATACACTTGCCGTGCAAATCCCTGGATGCAGGTTCTGATTATTTCGATGATTCTCTGACAATGAAGTTGAGAAGCTTAAGACTAAATTGCAATGCAGATTCAGAGAGGAAGAGTATGAAGCACTTAGAATGAATACCTTGTCGAAATATTAATAGTTTGTCTCTAAGATTTCTTTGGGGATGGAATTGGTGATGTTGGAGGCTTCAAGTCCTCATACCTGGTTGTTAAATGGAAAACGGACACTCAGTATAAATTGTTTCTCGATAGCATAATCAACATATGACCTAAAGAAAATAGCAATAATCATCTCAGACTTACATGTGGTAGGGTGAATGGTAATGAATTGAATTCGGGGAAGGGCTGTTTCCATCAACAATCGTATCTGGAGTAGTCTTTGCTACATCATTGCCTCCACTTAACTGGGAAGTAACTTCTGTTGTTGAGGAACTTGGAGGTACTAATTTGGGACCGCTCGGTGTTGGGCTTGGAGAGGTAGGTGGTTTTAAATCCTCATAACTATCAAAATTTAGTCAGCTTGTAAGAAAACTAAGCAATAGTGAATGAGTTGATAAGTAAGCAGTGGAATTGACTTACGCAAAATATGGAGAAAGAGGCTGTGTTTTCGGCACTTCTTCTAGTGCCGATATTGTTTCAGTGGTGCCAATTGTCACCCCTGAAGTAATTGAATCAGAAGTACCGGTTACTGAAGGTCTGCCTACGATGGTTAAATCTTTCTTCCCAGAAGGAGGAGTTGGTGTAGGAGATGTGGGTGGTTTCAGATCATCATAACTGCATATTAGCAAAAACACAGCAATAAATAAGAAATGCTGATGGCAAGAGCATCAAATTTGGATGAAGAGAGAATCTTAAATTTAATGGTGTAGTTCTTGACAACAATATGATATGAAAGGCATCAAGGATTTTGATAAATCATCTGAAGCATTGAATGCTAGCCAAACAGCATGGTTCAATTTTTCTGTTGGACATTTCATCATCCCATTGTCAACAGGATAAAAAAAAGAGGGAAAAATGGAGATATGATTCCCAATTTGAGTTTACACAATACAAGGTGAGAGAGGCCTCGATTTCTTCACGTCTGCCTGTGGTGTTTCCATTTTGGTGGCTGTGCTTGAGGATTCCTACAAAGGGGTGGATTTTGAAGCTGCTGGCAAAGCATTTAAATCACTTGTTTTGGAGGCACCAGAAGTGGTGCTTGGGGTTGGAGGAGGGGAGTAAGGTGGTTTCATATCTTCATAGCTTTGCAAAAAAAGAAAAGGCGTAAATGGTTTTGGCTAAGATACAAATTAAATCCACATGAGAAGGTTTAGTATTGAATAGATATGTTTACGCAGTGTAAGGAGAAAGTGGCTGTGTCTCCTTTGCTTTTGTTTGGACAAGTTCCTTTGTAATGGGAGCACTAGGTTCCTCAGATATGATGCTCTTGGAAGCTGCTGGATCAGACTTGTCAGAAGCAATCGATTCCTGTTTCAACAATAAAACAAGAATCAATATGACCTCTAAATTATTGGTGATAATTTCATACTAAAAAATTATCTTATGAGATTAAATTAACAGTTGGACATTTCCTCATCTCTTGTTATAGTATGAGTCAACCAGTGACTCACTACTCCATATCTACAATGAGAGATGGGCATCTCAGAAGATGCTTAACCTTGGAGCTAATACCGTACTGGTCCTACATTAAAAGCTGGCTTTTTTCCCCATTGGATAGGCTAGTGGACAAGAACTATTATATGTTTAAAACTATAATCTAATTCCTCTTCTCAACAGTCCAAGCTGCATCCAAAGGTGGTCAGCAGTGTTAATTATGGCATGCAGATGGTCTTTTGTTGTCCGGTTCAACAAGGAACATTGGACCTTGAAAAATGATTTGCTGCTTCAAATTTGAATCGCAAAGGATAAGGCTCAAGGGGAAGTATCTAAATAGTTGAGATTTAAATGAGGTCATACTGCTGCAACTCAAGTCTTTCTTATCAAGGTTTCCAAAAGTGCTAAATGTGAAGAAAAAGAGGAAGCTACCTTTGGTTCAGCACGTTGAGATGGTATCTTGGCAAGAAGGTCTTCCATAGGAGTCAATGGTGCAGTTGTCTCAGCAATTACTTCCACCACCTTGCAGTATGAAAGGCTACGGTTTTTGGCCATACATGCCATGAGTTCTGCGACCTGTGATTAGTTGGTTTTGCCTTTAGTTTCATTTGTTCCATATATTGCTCAAACAAATTGCGGCATATAAAATGGAATTTATCAAATACATACCTGAAGATTAGACACCTGGCCACCAAATAAAGTATCTTCTTGTGAAAGGGTAATATTATGTGTTTCCTTGTAAGCATCAGTAGGCCGCTCCATTCCTCCAGGTCTGACTATCTGAAGAAGCACTACAAGGTGAGTAATCAAATTCAAGAAATAATGGCGCTGCCATTTCAGTGCGAACGATTTTAATTTTAGATTTAGTAGATGTTCTTACAGTGTAAGGGAGACCACTGGCTATGAGTGCTTCTTCTGCCTTCCTTTTCCAGATCAGGACTCCCCAGAACAAACTTAAGCAGCAGCGACAGAAAAAAAATTGAGTAATTTGATCACTGAACAAGGGTAATTCGATAACAAAATAGCGAATTTTCATTCAAATCAAAGCAAGATAATAAAATGTTTTAAGCTTACTTTAAAATAGCTGCAGGAAATCCAACTTTATTTGTGCCCAATGATGAAACCATGATAAAGTGGTTAATTTTCGCAGCAGTTGCTGCAAATTAGAAGAAGCATTCTAGTTTTAGCATGGAAAGCTTAGAAAGAAGACTAGTAATTGCATTAATTATTTCTGAAAATTATCACGAGAACTCCTAGTAACAAAACTTCCTCTGCTTATACTTCTTCATCTTCCAAGCTGATTGAATTAAAATTGAAATTTACCAAATACATAAATAACTAGTTCAGTGGCTTGTACCTGCATCAACAAGGTTTTTGGTAGCCTGGAAGTCAATTCGATAAGGTCCTGTAATATCAAAAACCTCCTTCTCACTGGCACCAATGCAGCATATAACCACTGATGCATTGCCTAAAGCCGGCTTGATCTGACCTCGTTTCTCCAGGTCACATTCCACTATTTCAAGCATTTCTACAGCTGGGCTACAGACCAAAGACTGCCTGTTACTTTCTAAGGGAGTATATATTTCATATTTGAATATATAGAAAAACACTTTTTTTTTGGTTTATTCAGTGCACATAGCAATTAAATGTAAAAAAAAAATAAAAAAATCTGGGACTCCTGAGCTCTCCATTCTTACGCTTAATTCCTTCACTTGCAAGTTCAGGATCGAGTTTCAATAGCTTAACACTCTGCAGAAGAAAATTTTGGTAGATAAGTAATTCGAGAAACAGTGATAACCATAATTACTAACTAAAAACGACACGTACTTCGACAAGATTTTCTGCTCTCTGAGCACTCCTGACTCCAGCTCTAACTCGAAAACCAAGTTTCAAAAGCTCCCTGAGAAAGATTATTACGATACTTCATCAGATTCTATACACCAGTCATCAAGTTGAAGAACCATTTGACATTTAAAGTGAAATGAGAAGTAGACTATCACCTGACTGTTCGAGAACCAACTTTACCCGTAGCACCAGCAACAAATGCAAGATTTTCATCCTTTGGAGTTGCTCCAACTGCCTCCGAACGGATATTGGTTGTGCCTAGTTCACATTCATACACATATTTTTGAGCATATAATGATCCTGATCCTACTTCAATTTTTTTTTTTTTAAAGCAAATCCTTTGTAGTATGAATTACTAGATTAAAATATACATGCAAAGTTCATACTATACTAAAGATTCAGCACACTGTTGTACAAAATTTATATACCATTTCTATCACCAACTAATCCACATTGCAATGCTTTAGCTTTCTAAGATTCCAAATTATCATAACATTTACAATTGCATTGAAGCATCCCATTTGTTTCATTAATGACAATCCCAAAACATATTTGATTACCTGAAGCTTGTGCTTTGAAATCAGTAAACTGGAGCTTTCTTGCATGTGAAAATTTCTTTGAATTGGGAAATTTGAGGATTTGACAGTGCCCTGAAGATTTTTCAATGAGTCCATTTCTGGGCAGAGTCCATGGTATGGATGTAAGAGATGATGAATGAACTGAGCTAATCTCCATTTCAACAAATTAGTGGAGAAAATCAAACTGTTATTTTATCTTGAATGAGTTTGGCAGTTGTGGCACTCTCCACCCCATATGGATATGGTTGGTCCCAAAAGAAAATCCATTGCCAGTGGAATTTGTGGCTACTGACAATTGTCGCATTCTTTATCGGGAGCACAATCATCAGATCCAGTTAAATTAAAATCTAACGGCTGTTATTTAATCAATTATTAAATTATTAAAATTTTATTCACAACCCTTATTTTTTTTGAAACGTTGAAAATTCTGCTGCCAAATCACTCAATCCGTGCTCAAGCGAATTAGATAAAATCCCCAGCTATCTCAAGTTCTTACAAAAAAATACACCCCTGGACTCGAACTCAAAATTTATCAACCAAATTCTAAGTCTTTTGACACCAAACCACATCCGCTGAAGATTCAAATACTTTTTTTTTTTTTTAAGAGAAAGAGAATGGGGAAAATCAAATATATTTTTAATTTCTTTAACTCTTGAACTTAGGTGGCAAACTTTATTATTGCAACCCACGTATCCGGTTATCAAGAAAAGTTAAATATAAAATGCATGATCGTCGCATTAAATTCCAACTTTTGCTTGTAATTTTCTGCTTGAATCTAAGAAGAAAGCCAGATATGAGAGAATTTTGGTGTGAATGTTAGCAAAATAAGGCGAATGTATATGCATTTGCTTTGTTTGTTGATTTTTAGGATTTGTAATAAATTTATAATTTTTGGGATTTTTCTTTTAGATATTAACTTCTTGATGGTTGTTTGTTGGAGGATTTTCAGTAATTGTGTGTTATTTGTTAATTCCCAGCTTGCATTTCAGTTGGATACTCTCTGGGATTTTGATATTCACATGAGCTATTTGCTTGATATTAGCTAAAATATAAGCCTAAGGGATAAGTTAACATGTCTACTTTAAGGCTATTGGAGCTCCTCAAAAATTCCATCAATAATAAGTTGATTGTATAATTAATTCAATAACCGCACATAGGGAAAGCCTCTTGTATATCAGAGGTCAGTCGATCCCCTCAATTTTTTTTTTTTCCAATTGTTAGTACTAAGTAAATAATATAATTATCTCATGAACTTATAAATTAAACCCTTAAAAATTATAAAATTCCCTCAAGAAACCTCATGCTTCGCCCCTGATCGCACACTTCCTAAGTATTTACAGTCATTGTAATTGCATTCTCTGCAAGTACAGGATAAAGATGATCTTGCAAAATGATTATTGTGACATCAAACATAAGTGGATGATCCATAATTTTGCTAAAACAAAAATAAAATTATCTAAAAACTGTCTATCAAGCAATCAACTTTTTACATTTTATCAAGTTCAAAATGTTAAAAAGAAAAAAAAAAAATTCAAATTCTTGAACCAAACTGATCAAATTTGCAATTTGCCAGTGATCCAAAACAGTCAAGCTCTACATCCAATGAAGAAAATTTTAAACATACAAACTTGATATAAAAGAATACTCAGAAAACAGGATACAAAGTTACTGCAAATTTCACTCAGCCTCCTCAAGAGAAGCTTCAATTCTGAGAAGAACAAATCCAACAGCAACTCCAACAAGAACAAGGCCATTCATGATTGCTGCAATCCTGAAAATCTCACTTGCTGCATTACATGTAGAAGTAAGCACACCCCCACCTTGACCTCTGCCTTTTCCTGGAGCTCTAAGTGAACTTACAATCTTTGCAAAACACTGCTCAGTGGATATTGGCATGCCTAATGAGGTGACACTGTTTTGTGCTTTCAGCCCACCATAAGAGCTGAGTCCTGTTATGTTATTCACATTCATGATTATTCTTCTCCTTCTGATGGAAGAACTTGCAGCAGAAATGAATGTTGATGGAGAAAGTGTAGCTGAGGCTGCTGCCATTTTTGATCTGCACCCACAACCTGAAATGATCAAAGAAACATAAGAAGAATGTAAGAGATATTAGATTTGTAAGTTGAGAAGTATAGTTGTGTTGAGTTACCTGTTTGATGATTTGGTGTTGTTTTGTAAATGGGTGAATTGCAGAGATATGACTTGGCAATGGAAATGAAAATTTTGTATGTGAGGGGATAGGATAAGGTAGAGGAAATGATGGTTGGTTGACAAGAAGATTAGATGAATGTGAATCTTTATGTTGGTCGGGGAAATTATCAAAAATGACCCAAAAACCTTTGTTATTATATTATTTTTAAAAAAATAAATGAGTCATTTATAAATTTCTATTTTTATTGACCAAATAAATAATTTTCTGACCAAAAATGCCCTTGAATTCCGAAATATGTCAACTCCTAAAATAAGTCATTTTTCAACTGTAACAACTCTAAGATTATATTTGGATTGTTGGAAGGAGGTGATTTATAATGGAATGAAATATAATGAAATGAAATGGAATGGAACGGAACAGAATAAAGAGTTACGTACAATATTATTGTTTTTTGGGAAAAAAATGAGAGGTTTATAATATAATATTTCAAAACATTGTTTAGTCAATAAATAGTAATAGAATTGAATGTAACTAAAAAGTCTTAATGATAATTATATCCTTTTATATTATAAAAGTATAAAAGATAATTGTGTCAGATAACTTTGGGAGTTCTTACTAACATGTTTATAGAACTTGAGGACGTACTCGAGGATTGGATACTGGAGAGGTAGTGCCTCGCATACGGGTATCCCAGATATACTGCGTATACAAGACCCCAATACTTTACCCACTGCAGTCACTGACTCCCTAGACCATGCTCTGATACCATTTTTATAATATCCTCAATCCGAAGATGTTACTGGCAGTGAATAGGCCGTCCTATCCCATGAGCCTCTGACTCTCTGACAATATCCAATCTCATTTCATAAATAAACTTATGCATGAGACCATTGCCTAACTCAATACATAACACTTTTCATGCTAAGTACTCAATTTTACTACACATTTCAACTCTGATAGTAAACACTTATAATGCAGTACATATGTAATCTTTAGTTCATCACAATTTCTTTAAAATATTCAGAATATTTTATCATCCAATCTTATTGGATAAATTTATGATATATATTTTATTATGTTTAAATATTTATAGGGCTTAAAATATTTTATCATAATCTTATTATAATATAATTTTAATCTTCATTAAAAATTGTATAACTAGAATCATTATTCTAGTAGGAAATAATATCCTTTAGATATATTTGAGATTAAATATATCCTACCTAAATTTGAATTCTAGATTTTTAATCTAATTATAAATTTTTCAAATTTAATATGTATCATAATCTTATTAGATTACTTAATTTAAATTTATTTTAAATATAAATTCATAATCTAATTAGAATTTTATCTCTTCATAAATTTTAATTGTATTACGATACATTAATTGTAATAAAATTAAATTCTTAATTAAATTTTAATATAAATAAAATTTATTTAAAATTTAAATTATTATATATATATTGTTGATGGTGTTTTTTAGGCACTATGGTACTCAAGCAGCACGGCATGGGTAAAAGGGTAATTCCTTTCTTGGTCAAGATCATTAATGCCGACCTGACCACTAAAAGCCAAAAAGTAAGTGGCCGAGCACTTTATGATCGGTAACCGAGCACTTGGGTTCAGATGACCGGGCAATTATCAGATCGACAACGACATTCTCAGTTCAAAGGATCATTATGATCGACCTCATGAAGACCGAGCATATGGCGAGGCGTGCTCCAGAAGATGACACCCTATTCTTGTGGATAAGATGACAAATTATCCTACTTTAATGGGAAAAACTGGTGAGTCAGAGTCCTAGTAGGATAAAGGAAGTAAATGTAGTTTTGACTATGAATCCTTATGGGAAAAGGAATGAGAAAAGGAAATTGTCTCAACTAGGAAATTCTTGTAGGAGAAGGAATCTGATTTCTACACTATTATAAATAGGAGGGTAGAATGTGCGTAAGAGGCATGAGAATCAAGATCAAGATCATCACGATCAGACTTGTAAACACAATAGATATCATAGAAACATATCTTGGTAATAAAAGTATCATTCGTTTTTGTGCCCGTGGACGTAGGTTGGATCTGATCTGCCGAACCACGTTAAATCTCCTTTTGATTGGTGTATTTATCTGTCTTTTGCTAAATTTTCTTTTGGTTCCCCATCAACCGAACAAATTCACTATTGATGGAGGATTGTCTCGGGGGTGATATTCCCACATTGACCTGAGACCAAAATCAGCCGTCAACAGTTGGCGCCGTCTGTGGGGAATCAACGAAAAGTAGCTCGCGTGGTAAGACGATGGCAGAAGGTGGAAATCGCCAGTCGTCGGGGAGTTCAACAATAGAATGGATGGAGAAAATAGAGGAAAATATGAGGAAAGAAAGAGAGGAAAATCAAAACCTATTGAAGTCCATGATGAACAGACTGGAGAGGATGGAAGAAACGAATAATGAGAAGTTTGAAGCCGGAGCCAGTCGGAGGAGAGGCGAAATAACGGAAGGAAAAAGGGTCGCAGATGTGAGTGATGACGATAAACCGAGGAGGAAGGGTCCCTACGGGATGAGGTCCGTAGTGGTAGAAAAAAATTTACAAACAGATGATATGTGGGAAGAAGAAGATGGAAGACAGTCGCCAGATTCTTCCTATGATGGCCCCCGCGACACCAGAAGGGGAGATAAGAAACATGGTGAAACTAGACGGGAAGTCTCAAGTCATGAGGAACGCCGCACCCGTGGTGACAGACGTGAAGGAGGCCGCGGGAGGCGGCATAGTGACACATATGGCATTATAAAGTCTTGGTTAAGAAAAGAAATGGCCAAGTGAGGAGTAAACCCCAAAACTGATACAACAGATGCTCGGGGCGGCGAGGTTGAATCTCCCTTCATAGAAGAAATAAGGTCGGCAAAATTCCCAAGACATTTCAACATGCCATCCATGACGCCCTACAAAGGCCATTCTGATCCAAAATCCCATATTGAGAGTTTTGTCCTATTGATGGAGGTCCAAGGAGTAGTATGAGATGCCGTTTGCAAAGTATTCCCCTTAACCTTGGGCGGGTCTGCCATTCTATGGTTCAGAAGTCTTGCCACGAGAAGCATCAGTGGCTTCGCTTAACTCAGAAGGTCATTTGTTCGACACTTCAAAGGGGCCTGCGTCCCAAAGAAAATGGTGGGAGAATTGAGACTGATGAAGCAGGGGGATGATGAGCCCCTGAGGAATTTTATTGAAAGGTACCACAATTTGGTGCTCGATTGGAGCGTACGAGTCATCAGAAGCGCTAGAAAGTCTCAAGGGAGGTCTGAAGGTCGGGAAGTTGTGGACTCACCTAAGGATTCAAGACGTATCGGATTATGCCAGTGCCTTGGAGTTGGCCAGAAAGTTTATCTTAATATAGGAGGAGAAGAAGATTGCCCGGGGAGTAGACACCCGAAAGGCTAAGATACTCAGGTCAGACAATCTGTGAGATTCGATCAGAAATTGAGGAGACCAGTCCCGGGGTAGAAGAAACTCAGACCGACACCTCCGAGTAGTCATGTTCAAGAGATAAAGTCATCTGTCTAAGTCAACCGTGTCGCGGGGAGGACAGTATACACCCCCCTGAACAAACCTATGGCCCAGATAGTTCGGGAAATCCAGGATAAAGGTCTGTTTGCCGAGCCTAATTTGAGGAGGTTCCCGATTGAGGAGGGAAATAATAGGGCTTACTGTATCTACCATAACGTAATGGGACATGCCACGAATGGGTGCAGAGACCTGCGGGAGCAGGTGGAAGACTTGGTGAAAGAAGGCTATCTCAGTGTGTACATAGACCATTCGGTTTTTGAGGTCGACCAAAGTTGATAGCGGAAGTCATCCGGTCGGATGCGTGGAATGCTGAGATGCAGAGAGGATGTATTAAGAAGAGCCTTGCTTGTAGTGACCCTTGTAGAGTTGCAAGAAGTGCAACGAATCCCAAAAATATGAGTAAGACCTCTTCTGTCTTAGGCTGACATTTGATTATGCTTGTTTGTTATGGCCCACACAATGGTTTTGATATTTGTTTTACGGCTCGGGTCTGCTCTTGTACCGCCGAGACCGATGTTTCTTTCCGGCTCGGATCTGCTCTTGTACCGCCGAGACCGATGTCTCTTTCCAGCTCGGGTCTGCTCTTATACCGCCGAGATCGATGTTTCTTTCCAACTCGCGTCTGCACTTGTACCGCCGAGACCGATGTTTCTTTCCGGCTCGGGTCTGCTCTTGTACCGCCGAGATCGATGTTTGTTTCAGCTCGGGGTCGGGTTACGTCCCACCGAGTCGGCTTCTTTGGACTGGGGATGTAACATTCCCCCAGAGCCAAGTCTTTCTTTCAGCTCGGGGTCGGGTTACGTCCCACCGAGTCGGCTTCTTTGGACTGGGGATGTAACATTCCCCCAGAGCCAAGTCTTTCTTTCAGCTCGGGGTTGGGTTACGTCCCAACGAGTCGTCTTCTTTGGACTGGGGGTGTAACATTCCCCCAGAGCCAAGTCTTTCTTTCAGCTCGGGGTCGGGTTACGTCCCACCGAGTCGGCTTCTTTGGACTGGGGGTGTAACATTCCCCCAAAGCCAAATCTTTCTTTCAGCTCCGGGTCGGGTTACGTCCCACCGAGTCTGCTTCTTTGGACTGGAGATGTAACATTCCCCCAGAGCCAAGTCTTTCTTTTAGCTCAGGGTCGGGTTACGTCCCACCGAGTCGGCTTCTTTGGACTGGGGATGTAATATTCCCCCAGAGCCAAGTCTTTCTTCAGCTCGGGGTCGGGATACGTCCCACCGAGAGACTTATCATCGGCATGGGATCGGAGCATCTCCCCCATGGTCGGCCTTCTATTGGTCTGGGGAGGTGACATTCCCCCAGAGCCAAATGTTATTCTCAGCTCGGGGTCGGGTTACGCCCCACCGATTCGATCGTCATCAGCACAAGGGCAAAACATTTTCTCCACGGGTAGATATCGGGATCCTCATTGACTGAGCACATGAAGGTGGTAGGAAAGACCAGATTTGCAGCCAAGGCATTTTTCTCTGCAGTTCCTGGAGTGACCACCGACGGATTCATCGGCACACCATCTTTTTTTATAGTTCCCGGCATCAATTCGCAAACTCGTTGTTACCGAGAACTAGGGGATAGATGTTGATGGTGTTTTTTAGGCACTATGGTACTTAAGCAGCACGGCAGGGGTAAAAGGGTAATTCATTTCTTGGTCAAGATCATTAATGCCGACCCGACCACTAAAAGCCAAAAAGTAAGTGGCCGAGCACTTTATGATCGGTAACCGAGCACTTGGGTTCAGATGACCGGGCAATTATCAGATCGACAGTGGTATTCTCAGTTCAAAGGACCATTATGACTAGGGATGGCAATTTTACCCGCAAACCCGCAAAAACCCGCCCGCAATGGGTAGGATTTGGTAAATATATTAGTGGGTGCGGTGCTGGTTTGGTAATTTAAAGCAGAACCCGCTGCGGGTGCGGTGCGGTGCGGGTTTGGTATTTAAGAAAAAAATACGGGTATCCGCTGCGGGTATTCTCATACCCGTAATATTATTTTTTATTAATTAATATTTTTAGGACAATATAAAAAAACATTCATATAAAAACAACTAACAAAACATAAATCTAAAACACCAATCCACAGTTCCACACTCCCACTCAGCCGCAGCCCGCAACCTGCTCAACTGAAGATTTTTTGCATGACTATTATTGTTTTTTTTTAATCATACTTGTTAATAAAATTATAATACAAAAATTTGGATTAAGTTCACATGATCAAACGGGAGAGGAGTAAAATAAGCTAGTGTTTACTGCAACTTCAGTAGCTTTCCTGCTTCTTCATTACACTTACACCACTTGAGCCTTGTAAGCATCACTTTCATTACACTTAGCATAAAAAATATGACCAAAGATTGGTGATTACTTTTTAGCTTATGGTCGATTGAGTTGGCTAACTTTGATCATTATAATTATGAAGGGAAGAACTCGTTTTAATTATGTTTATATGAAAAAATAAACATATGGTATCGAGTCTTTCATACATTATGTTATCTATGTACTGTATATACATGCATTGCATGTTGTATATGTCAAATGAAAAACAAATATGAAAACTACAGCTAACAATTAAAAATAAATTATTTAATTAAAAAAATTATATTATTAAGAACACAAAGTAATTCAATATTTTAAAAACCCGTAAAAATTCTGTTGGGTACCAGTGCGGGTTTGGTAATTTATTTTTATATACGGTGCGGGTTTGGTAATGAAACTTAAAACCCGCAACGGGTATGGTGCGGGTTTGGTAATTTATTTACATATGTGGGTGCGGGTTTGGTAATGGCAAACCCGCACCATACCCTACCCACATACATCCCTAATTATGACCGACCTGATGAAGACCGAGCATATGGCGAGGCGTGCTCCGGAAGATGACACCATATTCTTGCGGATAAGATGACAAATTATCCTACTTTCATGGGAAAAACTGGTGAGTCAGAGTCCTTGTAGGATAAAGGAAGTAAATATAGTTTTGACTAGGAATCATTATGGGAAAAGGACATTGTCTCAACTAGGAAATTCTTGTAGGAGAAGGAATCTGATTTCTACACTATTATAAATAGGAGGGTAGAGTGTGCGTAAGAGGCATGAGAATCAAGATCAAGATCATCACGATCAGACTTGTAAACACAAGAGATATCAGAGAAACATATCTCGGTAATAAAAATATCATTCGTTTTTGTGCCCGTGGACGTAGGTTGGATCTGATCCGCCGAACCACGTTAAATCTCCTTATTGATTGGTGTATTTATCTGTCTTTTGCTAAATTTACTTTTGGTTCCCCCTCAACCGAACAAATTTACTATTGAGGGAGGATTGTCTCGGGAGTGACATTCCCACATTGCCCTGAGACCAAAATCAGCCGTATATATATATATATATATATATATATATATATAAATTCCTTTTTTTTAAATTTCGGCTGCTCATACAGCGGTTGATGTCCTGCTGACATCAACAGCTTTTCTTTTACCGCTCTTCTACGAACAGTGCAGTGCAACACCTCTTTTTTAATGACGTCATGCTGACGTCCATGCTTGGATCTGCTGCTGGTGTTAACACCACGGTGTCATGGTTTGTTTGTTTGTTTTTTTTTTATATAAAATTATATATATATATATATAATTTTATTTATCTGATTTAATTCTCAATTAAACCAAATTTCAATTAATCTCAACTTAATCATGCCCTATAAATTTAAACATAATCAATACAATATACATAAAATTTATATCAAAAGCATGCAAATTAATTTATGCTCTAATACAACTATTGGAAATTTAGCATACGATATGCGGTGGAAAATTAAAATTCTTAAATTTAAAACTAAATTTTCAATTCAAGATCTTTAATAATTTTCATGCTTCATGATATTATTTATATTTGAAATCATAAATAAAGACCTTACCTTAAGTCTTTAAACAATCCTCGAATTGCTCCTCGTATAATTTTTAGAGCCACTGAAACATTTGGCCTCCAACAGTATCCACACAAAGTAGAGAGTTAAAGATTTTGGTTTTCTCAAATCTAAGATTATGTATTTTTTTTTCTTTAGTGCTAGTTTAAGAAAAGATACTTATTTTTAGGCTTGTAGGGAATTTTTGGGAATATAAAGAATTTTACTTTTAAATTGAAAGTAAAATTTTTTATAAAAGTAAAAGAAAATTCAAAATTTTCTCTCCCTCACCAAATTGCTTCTCACATATATGTTGCTGTTCACGAATATTGGCTAGCATAATAAGGGGATTCTCACTCTTTTCTTTTCTTTTCTTTATTATTAGTTTTTTGATAGGAATATGATAGGGATTGGATTTAATCTTATTAAAATAGGATTCCTAATCCATAATAAATAAAACATGTATTTTCTTTTTTATTTAATTGAATGAATTAAATAAAAATCCTAATCAAATTATGATACTATAAATATGAAATTATAATTTAATACAAACACTTTGTTTGATTATATTCCAGCCTCTATATTTTTAGAAATTACAAAACAACTCCTGCACTTTTAGAAATTACGAAACAACCCATAATTTCTAGATTTGCACTTTGGCCAAAAAATTTCCAGAATTCCATTTTTATCCATAATTTCTGAAAATACGACTTTACCCCAAAGTTTAAGAACTTAACATTTAAGTCATAAAACTTAATTCTACATAATTTATCTTTAACTCCTCAATACTTTAAAGTGTGTGACCCATTAAAATCTTTCTTATATTGGAAATGAATATAGTTATAAACTTAAATAAGTCTAGATAAATTAATCTAATTAATTTATCTTCAATTAACTCATTAATTAAGAAACTAATTTTCATAGATCAAGAGCGGCATTTTGCAATGCATCATGGCCTTCAATTAAGAACGAATACTAAATTTAGTGAAACCTATTCCGAATATGATTCCCCGTATGATTCAATCCTTTTGCCTCATACATATCCCGCCAATGATTCTGGAGCATAGAAAATGTCTACTCTAAGACAAATTCAAATTTTCACACAGTTTATAAGGTAGCTGATACTCTCAATGTAATATATATGAATTGAGTTAAGATCATCATCTCTGTTTGTTTGGAGTCGTAGGTGAATATGTAGATATGGTTAAGTCTGGAGTTATTGATCGCCTGAAACTCATAAGAAAAGAATCAGGGACGTCGTCAGGTAGTTTAATCTCTATTAAATATTTATCTTAATCTTAATAAATCATATTGTTATTGCTAATTGTTCTATTTGTGCCTGCCTAAGATTTATAACATACATATTTCTTGATGTCCCAATATTCCTTATAATTTGGATACAGTATTGAGTCGAACTATGTTAATCTTTTCATAATATTCTATCACATGTGCTTTAGAGTTCATCTCAGTATCGAATCCAAATCCCTAATATGTATATAATGATTAATATTTCAAGTTAAAGTCAGTTTGCTATTTAAGAAAAAACTAATGAGTATTGCGTCTTATGTGTGTTTGTAGGCACTTTGTTTCTCGTTCTTGGTGTTCATCTGAGTTGCACTCCAGCAAGGGTACATGGATGGAATGGGCACATCACCAATAAAATTCATTAAATAAATGTGTATATATTTATAATTAGTTTTGACATTCTGAGATTTAAAATAGTTTGATAACTAGCATTTAGTTATTCTCTCATTCATAAAGTTTAACCTGTGACTGACGTTAATTAATGTTATATTTTTGAATGTGACATTGCCATATAACTAATTTATTATTATAATTTTTTTATTCCGTTGAAAATGTGAAACATGTAGGAGGGTTGTAATTAATTAATTATTAATTATATTATAACATAATTCGAACTTCTATAGTATTTATTTGCTCCAAAAATATAATTATATTGGTTTTCAAATATTCTTAATAAAAAATATCAGGCAGCAACATAAAAAATTCCAGTCTCCCATCTTTTGTAATTCAAATCTTTGATTTGTTAGTTACTCCAACACACTAATAGAGTGAATTCCACCCAAACCTTTTCCTTGGTTCGTGACAAATGTTGGGGTTTTGGCATCGGGGCGCAGCGGAAGCGTGGTTATCGGGCAAAATCGATTTTTAAAATTTTTAACAGTCCCGATGAATAATTAGTATCGCATGCCAATTATAAATCCGTATTTTGCCCTAATCTCTCATGACATTCATAAGTATCATAATTTCACCAAATTACAATTTTTCCCTTAATGCGATTTTTACAAAAATTCTCAAAACACTTTCGAAAAATCTAGAAAATTTTCTTACGCATTATAATACATCCAATTACATCCACAATAACTCAATTTCACAAATTAAGTCAAATTGAATTAATTTCAAATTAATCAAATTAATTATCGAATTAATTCAATTAATATCCATAACCAAATCCAATTAGGTCAATCTAAAGAGTCTCACCATAAAGTTACTCTAAAACAATTCTAGGTCACTTATGAGTGGCTAATATAACTCTAAAATGACAATATGAGTATTCAATACCCTAATTGAGTCAATTACATTAATTATCCAATTTATTTACACATGCAACTCCGATATAATCAATTGGTTTTTCTACAAGCAAAACTAATCAAACAAGCTTAACCTTAGCTACATCATATGTAAATCAATTGGAACCAATTGAAACAATTTTCAACACAACAAGTTAAGGAATTACCTTAACTCCTCCACTATCAATAATTTAAGCTCCAATTGAAGTTGTTTATGCTTCCAATTTGTTATCTTGCTCATCCAAGAGAAAAGCCCCAAATTGATTGTTGCTTGAAACAATTTCAAATGAACAAAAACAAGCCAAGCCGACAAAACCCTTTATAGCCGAATGGTTTTTCATTCTTCATTATATGGATGAATTGCCATTTAATCATTTCATAAGCAAATGGCCAAATGGCCTATCACTTCAGCAAATGCAAATGGCCAATTGGCCTTTTATTCACTTCGTAAGCAAATGGCCAAAAAAGCTTATTTATCCAGCAAATGAAAATGGCCATTAAACCAAGATATATGAAAATAAATCTTCTATTCTCACTTACCTTCATTTTGTTTCTGCCGAAAGTCACCCCAAAAGCAAATTCTAAACTGAAATCACATTTTTTTTTTTTTTTTATTTGGAGCAATTTGGAGTGAACCAAAAAAAAATGAAAACCTAGGGGCAAGGGACGAAAAAACTTGGCTTTAAATACAAGGGGGGTATTTTGTCATTTCCATCTTTACAACACTTGGCTATAAAGAATAGGGGTGACAATTTGGGTCAGGATTCATTTATTCGTTCGATTCGATTCGCTTTAAAGCGAATACGGGTTTGAAAAAATAGATTCAATTAATAAATAGGTCAATTCGATTCGATTTGTTTATTAAACGAATCGAATACGAATTTAAACTCATGTATTCGTTTAAGATTCGTTTTTATTATTTTTATTTGCTAGTTCTTATTAATTTTCAATTAAGATTCGATAAATTATAACTAATTATCATAGAAACAGTAATATTTTCGATATTTGGTGAGATATTTTGAGTAAATATATTAATTACATATTTCATATGTATATATTTATGAAGAATTAATGTAAATCAAGTGTGGTAAATTATTTTATTAAATAATATCATTGACTAAACAAATAAACGAATATTCATATTCGATTCGTTTAATAAACGAATCGAATACGAATCCTGATATTAGGATTCGTTTAATAAACGAATCGAATACGAATCCATCACATTTTGATTCAATTCCTTTAGGATTCGATACAAATTCGATTCGTTGATTCGTTTTGCCACCCCTAATAAAGAATCCACATATTTTCTAAATATATGGACTAAAATTTGCCACACTATATTATGCTTATTCATATAAGCTTAATACTCTTTAATTAATTAAAAAATTTAATTAATTAAATTAATCATATCAATTAATTAAATTGTGACAAATATAAAATATATTAAATAACATCACATGTGTCCAACACATGTAAAATTTAATTAGTCATTTATAATAATTAATTATTTAATTAATTAATCTACATGTACCAGTGTTATTCTCCAATTGATACTAATGTGTATCTAATCAAATTATGTATCATATACGCATACACATTAAATAATAAAATACCCCATCATGTGTAACATTACGAATAATCAAATTATCCATAACTAAATGCCCTAGTGCTTTACGAGTATGCTTTATTAGCGAGACTCTCTAAGTTTAGGTTTATCTGTCACGAAATCCAATTTCGTGTCCATAATTCACCCACTCATGAATTATGACGACCACAGATAATCTCGCTAAACTATGCAAGCCGATGTCATAGCATACGTATAATCCCTCCGTCATAGGCTATCCGTATTATACATGGGGTATAGATGAAAACGTCAAACCCGTTCGGTATAATACATTCGACTTTCAATTTACGATCTCTAAATAACACTCGGAACTAGTTTCCGACGTTATACCACAGCCATGAATTTACTAGATCATAAACACGTGATGATGCCTATGCCCTGTACACAAGACTGACGGATCCTGTCTTGATACGCACTGGATATCATAAGCATCAGTCCACACCCAACGAACAGGCGGAGGTCTGATCATGGATAGATCGTTGACGTGACTGCCATCAAATTGCGGAAGATAACTCATATATCCCACTGTGGTATCTCAAGTCGAAGGACCACTATGCTCGCTCAACTCGAGAAGGTTCCTATTGACGTTGGTGTACCATCTATTAGGAAACATTCAGTGAGTCGTTCAGTGTCTTATCAAATAAACACCTACATGTCTATACAAGTCTCATGAGACTCATGGTTCACCGGGATAAACCATCGGATCAAGTAAAACGATATGTACTGGTCTCGCAGATTTTACTAACCGACCCGTGTTAGCAAATCTTGACCAGAAACTCTATTTAAGGATATACAACTAATAGCGCGCTTCCCAATGTCAATTACAAACTACGTTGTAACTGCGCACTATACTGCAAATCCTAGGGTCTTTGTCTAATATACACGTATCACTGAACCAGATTCAGTTTCGATCTAATCGTAATCAGATATCTAATCGTGATTAGATCGAATAAGTGTATAAAAGACAAGGGTGCTACCATTAATTTAAGTAATATTATGGAAAATATAATTGCTCGTATTTATGAATCAGACATAAATACGATCCAGATTGACACTCCGAGCACCAACCCTAACAATAAATCCATTATTGACGAGATCAGCCAGCCAAGGGAGATCTTGTCCTCAAATATGATGAGCAAGATTAGCGATGATATACTTCATTAGTTTCTCAAATCATTCTGGTATTTTAAACTTCTCGAGCTGATTGCCTCTTATGGAAACTAGTACTTGCGATTTTCATAACAAGTAATTAGACCTATCTCACTTGATTGGAGTGTTGAATGAGGGGAAATTTAAGGCTAGGTTATTTGATGATGATGCAATGTTCGAGTGATTAATAAAAGGGTTTTTTTTTTCGGCCATTGAAATTTGGTTCTGATACCTAGTTAAGAAACGTGATTCACAAGTAATATTGTTTGGCACTCAAGAAAATGATTCAAAAAATTGTATGTACTAAAACTTACAGAGCTAATGTATCGGTGAGAACGTACATTATTTTTGAAGTTTATCATGAACATTATTGGTGTAGGAAAGAGAGATAATACAGATTAGAAGCCCCAAAGATTGTCCAATAGATATCATTTGTTAAACAGATAGCAACGTGACGTTTCATGCATCCCAAGCTCATTAATATAAAAAATATCCATAACTAAATACTCATTTGACAACCTAGAAGGAAACAGAGCACTGAGAAAGACTTGCCCAACACGACTCAATGGCTAGAAGCATATGAGCAACGAAGAAAAGAGTGGTCAATGCTTTCCAAGTCATTCTAGACAAAAATACTAAAATTAATTTTTTACACCAAAGCAACACCTTTTACTAGGAACTTATGTTGAGATTTTAACACCTCAAAATCTATAGTGGTTCACACGGTCAATTACAACAATACGACACATAATTTATAGTGGTTCACCTGGTCAATTAGACCTAACAGGCTACGTCCATTGTGGTTACTGAGTTTCACTATAGTTGAATAATAAGAGGAAAAATCATCAATTACAAGAGACACAAGTTTTTAACTCACATTCACTCTTAAGGATTACATGAGAAAAATAAAAGAAACACACAAGAAAAAATTCTACAAAATTTTTCTCTCCTTTTTATTTTCTCTATTTCTTGCACACACACAATCTCACCCCAATACACCTGATTCTCTCGAATCAATCTAGAGATTTTCTTTCTCTCTAATGAAAGAACCTCATAAATTTTAGGATGCCTTAAGCTCTCACCAATGGAGCTATTTATAGGCAAGCTTTTACACTACTCCAACCAATTGTTTTTAATGCCAACCAATTAGTTTAATGTAAACATTTATTGTCAACTAATTGCACTTAATACAAATATTTAATGCCAACCATTTGCATTAATTACTTAGCAAAAGAGATTTGTTGAAATCTCTTTCCAGGTGAGCTAGGAATTGGCTCCACAAATACTTTATCAACAATCTCCCACTTGGAGACAATTCAACCATCATGTAGCAAAAAACTATCCTCAATCTCTTCAAGCATAGAAACCCATTAGTGACCACCATCTCCATTTTTCTCCGTTTCGGAGAGCTTTAGTCAACCAAGTGATACAACTTTGGTGAATATATTAGCTGGATTCTCGCTTCCAACGATCTTATGTAATTTCAATGCTTCGCCATCCAAAAGCGAACGTATGAAATGGTACCGCAAACGAATATTCTTGGTTCTTGAATGAAATACATGATTCTTTTTTAAGTGAATAGCGCTCTGATTGTCACTGTATAGAATACCATTAACTTGTTCTTTATCTAACTTTGTTAAGAATCTATTTAACTATACCATCTCTTTTTCGGCCTTTGTAATAGCCACATACTCTGCTTCTGTTGTTGAAAGAGAAACTATCTTCTATAACTTAGAAGCCATGTTCACAACAGTACCACCCACAATAAATACATAAACTGTGGTATTTTTTCTTGTATATCTATCACCACCCAAGTATGCATCCATATAACCCTGTAGATCCACACTATTACCACCAAAACATAAGGCCATATTAATAGTACCTCGAAGATACCTTAAAATCCACTTCACTGCTTCCCAATGTTGTTTGTCAGGATTGCTCATATATCGGCTCACAACTCTCATTACATGAGCAATATCAGGTCTAGTGCATACCATGACATACATAAGACTCCCAATAGCTGAAGCATAAAGTACTTTCTTCATATATTCATTATCTTACTCATTTTTAGGTGAAAGTGGTTTGGACAACTTAAAATGAGCAGCCAAAGGTGTGCTAATCAGTTTAGCATCTTGCATGTTGAATCTCCTCAACACTTTCTTGACATACTCCTTTTGTGAGAGTTCAAAATACCTCACTCTTTGTCCCTAGTTATCCTCATTCCAAGGATTTTATTGGCTTCACCTAAATCCTTCATAGAGAACTTGTTTGACAATTGATTCTTTAATTGGTTAATTTCACTTAAATCCGCCCCAACAACCAACATATCATCTACATAAAGTAATAAAATGATATAGGAATTGTCAAACCCCTTGTAGTAACAACAGTGGTTAACATGGCATCTAGTGTAGAAATTTTCACACATGAAAGAATCAAACTTCTTGTACCACTGTCTTGGGGCTTGCTTCAGATCATAAAGACTTTTATTTAGTTTGCATACCAAGTCCTCATTGTTGTGTGTTATAAAACCTCCGGACTGCTTCATATAAATGTCCTCCTCCAAATCCCCATGGAGGACAGCAGTCTTGACATCTAGCTGCTCCAAATGTAGATTCTCAGCAGCCACCACACTAAACACCAACTGAATTATGGTAAGTTTCACAACCGGTGAAAAATTTATGTATAGTTTATACCCTCATTTTGTTGAAAACCTTTTACCACTAGTCTTGTCTTGTACCGCTTGTTACCATCTTCTTCATCTTTGTCTGTAAACCTATTTTTTATGTTGTGCCTTCTTACCCTGAGGTAAATTCACGAAACTATATGTTTGATTGGTCATGAGAGAATCAATTTCGTCTTGCATAGCAGACTCTCATTGACAGATTCTTCATGATTTATTGCCTCATCATAATAGTCAAGTTCACCACAATCAATCAATAATAAATATTTCAAGGATGATGAATACCTCTCTAGTGCTTTCATTTCTATTGTGGACCTTCTCAAAGTAGGCGTACTTAGCACAACTTCAAGAATAAGAACCGGTTCTTCAAAGTTAGTTATTTTTGGAGCATCTTATGAAGTTCCAAGTTCCAATTTTCTTTGATTTTCATTGGTCATATTATCACCAAGATCATCTAGACTAGCAAATTATTGTCTTTAATTATAGGACTTGCTATTTCTGGGGCTGTTTCCTCTTTATTCTTGTACATTACATTTTCATTAAAAATGACTTTCTTACTCTGAATAAACTTCTTATTTTGTTCATCCCAAAATCTTTAGCCTAATTCATCACCACCATAACCGATGAAAATACATTTATGAGACTTGAGATCTAGCTTGCTTTTCATATCAGACTCAATGTGAACATATATCACACAACCAAACACTCTCAAACATGATAGATCTATCTTTTTGCCACTCCATTTTTCTTCAAGAAGTATCTCTCATAGTGGAACTGAAGGTGCACGATTAATTAAATAAGCAACAGTATTAATTACATCAGCCCACATCATGTTTGGTAAACCTGCATATATCCGCATACTTCTTGCGCGCTCATTCATAGTTCTGTTCATGTGCTCAGTTGCTCCATTTTATTATGGAGTTCCAGTAATGGTCTTTTCCATTCTGATCCCATTCCGATCACAATACTCAAGAAATTCTTTATCGGTTTATTCTCTGCCATTATCCGATCTCAAACATTTAATCTTCAAGCCTTTCTCATTCTCTACCAAAGCTTTCCATTTCTTGAAGATATCGTAGACATCATATTTATTTTTCAGAATATAAACCCATACCTTCATTGTGGCATCATCAATGAAGGTTACATAATACTTGGAACCTCCAGGAGATTGAACTGGTGAAGGTCCCCACACATCAGTATGAACCAAATCCAACTTTGTAGTCTTGGGTGTTCTCCAGATTTTGGGAAATTAACAATCTTTTGTTTCCCAAAGATATAATTTTCACACAATCCAATCTTTACCGATTTCACATCATGTATTTGCCTTTTAATTGTAAAACTTTCATCTCATTCTCACTAATATGCCCAAGACGACGATGTCATAGATTAGCATCATCAATCTCAACAATAGCTGCTAAGCTTTTGGAGTTCATGATTGTATAAAGAGTTCCCAACTTCTTCCCACGAGCCAAGACTAAAGCTTATTTTTTCACTTTCCAACGACAGTTAGAGATCAAATTTTATGCCTAACCCGGAACATGTCTGAGTTCATGTAATTTCCATGAATTACCATTTGGTAATTCAATTCGGACATCGCCCTTACCCACAATGTCAAGAGCTTCATCATCAGTAAGGTGAACCTTGCTAAATATATCGGATACATAATTCTTCATGATACTCCAACTTGAAGTTGAATGAAATGATGCCCCCGAATCGATCACCCAATATTGCAATAAATTATGTGCACTTAAGATCAAGGCATCACTGTCGATCTCATGTGTTGCATTGGCTCTATTATTTTCATTTTTCGAAGCTCTACAATCATTTTTCAAGTGTCATGGCTTTCCACAATGCCAACATCCATTCGCCCATTTTCCAGTTTTAGACTTGTTTTTTTCTCACTTTCTGGATTTGGATCTTCCACGGTTGTTAGAATTTCTGTTAGATGTTCTTCCTTTATTTTCAATGTTGAGAACAGAGCCACTGTGAAGCTCATCAAGATTTCTTCTCATTGCCTCTTCACTAAAGAGGGTGTCATGTACCTCTTTTACACAAGTTCTTTTTTCCCACTGGAGTTGCAAATTGAATTTACAGTAGTATCTCGTGTTGGACAATTATGACCCATAGTGTCACTATTTGTAAAAGACATTGTGTTTTTGTACAAATTAATTATGTAGCAATGGAAATTGCCTTTTATCATTTCGTAATTAGATTACTTAAATGTGTGAATGATGAAAGTCCTTATGATTAGTTCCGGATTGAGATGATATGAGATAATATCAATCCACGACGGTTTAATCATTAAATATCCCTAGTCGTAGTATTATCGAGACTGGACATCGATAATACGGAATAGACTAGTATCGCACTTGTGCGTGTTATGGAAGCGTAACAACATAGTTCTTATATATTTAAGTATTGGATACTTATGCAAGTGTAGTAGGAGGTTGTGTTTTATCGATGGTACGGAAAACAGCTTCGCTCTGGATAGACCCCTCGGAATCCCATTGGTAGTGTAACTATGTGTCTATGGGAGTCCCTATCAGGGTAGGTGTATTTGGTCTTAACTTGAGACTTGCATCGCTAGTACTTGCGACAATCAATACGCTTTGGTTTTGGTCGTCCGGGACTTTAACAGGTTTTGTGTACGCCTCTTCTGGGTTTATTGAGAATCGTAGTGTATTGGGTGTGATGTCAAGACGTAAGTATCACTTCAGTCATATGGAGATGATGGTCACGCAGGGATACATAACTGGTTCTCTAAAAGGTTGCAACCATCGGGATAATATGACTAGGTCATGATTATCCGATAATAAAGAGACTAGTTGCTAGTGATCCGATATATGCTTCGTACGGGGCAGACACTATTCCAACCCCATGCCTTGCATGTGACATCCGATACTGGATCGAGATACGCAATACTACGTATACTACGCCTGACATAGATTATATATTCCATTAAGAATATTTTTGTAGAATTGGGTAGGCATTGCACTTTGCTAGAAGCCAACCTTGTCTCGTAAATCGGTAAGAACGTAGTACAAGGTATGTACGTATTCGGATAGTCCGACGACCGGATTTACTGCCAACATATCCAGGGATCTTTTGGGTCGCTTCCCGAAGATTTACCGATGATGTATGATTCGAACTTTATTAATCTGGGATTAATAGCGGAGAGACTCTATCTGGGATAAAATACTATTTAAAGAGAGAGAACGATTAATTTGGAATTAATCGATAAAATAATATATTCGATATATTAAACGAAATTGGATTTCGACGCGAAATTAAAATTGGATTTTAATTCGGGTTAACGAATTGATTTAGAATTAATTCGCAAGCGATGTGAATAGTAATTTTGCTAGGCATGATTGTTTAATTAAATTTGATTTAATTACGATGCAACGGAAAACTCATTAATTCGGAATTAACGAAACCGAGCCAGGAATGTGTTTGCGACGCCACTCCGATTTTGAATCAAGTGCGGCTGCAAGTCACATCGTGAGTCACATCACTCGTCACTTTAGTGATAGATGTCAAGTCACCTTTTTGGAGAGTGACATACAGTCACTATTCATGATGTTGGTTGGTGTGGGCATTTAATGCCATTTTGGAGCCAAAATTGGCTTAGACCTTTTGGAAGGGATATACCAATTTTTGGTAATTATTTTTTATTATGTTTTTAGAAAACAAATTGAAAAAAAAAAGAAAAACTCTATCTCTTTTTGGCCTAAAAAAAAACCGTGAGCTCTCAAAGGTGAAGGAAGATTGTTTTTCTTTCATCTTTTGCTAGCACAAACAAGGAATCAATACAAGGTGTTAGGGAAACCAATCTAAGAGCTTGGGATCCATTTGAAGCTTGGAGCTTGTAGAACTTCATCAACAAAATCCACATTGGCCGAGAGCTTCAAGCAAGGGAAAAGTTTTTGTTGATCATCACATCCAAAGCCGTTCAATGTAAGTGTGTTTTCGCCACTCTTCTTTGCGTAGTCATTCTATTTCTATGCTTAATATGATCTTGGGATTAACCTAGAAACCCAACAATGGTATCATTGAGCTATTTTAAGCATGAAATAAACTTAGGGTAAAATTTGGGTAAATTATTTTTGAGAATGTTTTGACTAAATTATGTGTTTGAGCATGCTTGTGAATGAATGACTTGGAGTTGTTTGTGATCAATTTTGTGAAAAATGGATTGGATCAATTTTTCCCCAAAAATGAGGCTTGGCCGAATGCTTGTTACCCTATAAAGTCATGGTATTTTTTTGTTCATTTGATCATTGAATGACTTGAAACAATTGAGAAATGTTGATTTGTAATTCAATCGGATTGAAAATGAAATCGGACATAAAAACCCACTAATGCCTGAGCTATTGAGCATGTAATGAGATGATTTTTTGAATCAATTATGTTGGACATAAGTTGAGGCAAATAAGCATGATTAATGGATTAGATTAGTATTTTGGAAATGTTAATTTAATAGATTAATCATGGATAAACATTTTGGTTTATTAAATTATGAATTTTGGAAAATTGGAATTTAATAATTGGGCTTGATTTTGAATTGGGCTTGTAATTGTTGTATTTGGGCCTTATGGACTTGGTTGGGCCAAGTAGATTGGGACAATTGGATTGGATCCATATTGGGCCTAAATCATTCCATTAAGTCCAAATATAACAAATGGACTTTAAATGTTTAATTGGGCCTAATGGGCCAAAATTGGTTTCTTGGCAAATAAGGGTGATTCCTTACTTGGGCCTTGGTATTTGGGTTTGACCCATATTGACCAAAGCCCATGCCTTATGAAATCAATTAAAAGCTCATTGGACTTTTAATTAAATTACATTGGATGTTAATTGAGCTTTGAGACCCATTAAGATTAGATTTGGAATCTAAGTCGTTAAAGCGCATTAAAAGTGTAGATATTTAAATTGGAATTAAATAAATGAATTAGTATTGAATACGAATTAAATTAGATTTAAAAGGTAGTTCGATATAATTCAAGAATTTGTACTTCAAGTACTTATTCACAAACGAGTTGGACTCGCGCAAAATCAAATCATTGTTTGAACATTGGATGATCACTAATATTCAAAGATTAATTAATTTGATTAGATTGATTGAATAACATGCTTGAATGAATACATGGATGTGATGAATGAATAGCATATATCGGATGGATATTAGAAGGGAAAGGGCAATTTTAGAAATTGTTGTAAATTTAGAATTTATAAATTGGACCTGCGTGTCCAGCCTTCTCTCTTTATTGATTCTTTGTATTCTCTTCTCACCTAATTCCCCTCAATGTTTTTGAGGTTTCTATTATTGTATTATGTAATTGGGTAGAAGTAGAATAGTGCTAGCCGGGGAGAGGAAAATGAGTGATTTGTTCTAGGAACAATTTGTTAAATATCCATCTACATATCGTTATTAATTTACTTTATGTGCCTTATTATGCTTTTAGAATGCATGCTTAAGGGTGTATGATGAGACCTAACAAAGATAATAAATTGGTTGCCAATTTACGCGAAAAACCCTCAAAACATATTAAGCGTTTTCCTTCCATTGAGTGATTCTTACTCAAGATCCAAAATTGGCACTGGTTTGTTGGCCAAAGTCAAGACCTTTGTCAATTGCGGATGTGTTTGAATCATGAAGCTTTTTTCCATATCGGTGTCTTGTCCAAGTTGTGATTTGTTGGCCAAAGTCAAGATCACTTCTTGTCCATATATTGATTACGAAGCTTTCCAAGGTCAATGGGTCCCGCTTAACTGAAATCATTAAGCTTGTTGTGCCAAAGCCAAGGCTTAGTTGATTCAGAGGAAAAAGGTTAGGAAAATATATTCAAATATTGGCATATATATTGTATATATGTTTCGGACTTGGAGGTCCACCTACCGGATCTAGGAATTGGATGAGATCCAATTGATCTTCGAGATCTACCTAGTTAAATATCACACAGCTTGTTGGCCAAAGTCAAGGTTGTGTGTTATTTAACGGGATCCTAGCCCACTAGGAAACTGGGTTTCCCGCCACAGAGGGTTATAGGCTCGCCGAAAAATAGTGGGAGGCTAGTATTGAATTTTCAATTTCGTTCAAATACTTAGCTTTACGCGCTTTCAAATTATTTCGTCAAAATTATTTTATTAGTTGGACTAATATTGTATTATTTTTCTTGTAACAGTTAGATTGTACCCTTACATTGTTAATTGGATAGTTAGACTATCGCAATTAAAATGACTGGAAAGAACAGTGTCTGGGACATCATCATGGGCGATAATGTCTTCAACGGCACTAACTTTTCCGATTGGGACATGAATCTAAGGATAGTCCTTGGATCCGAAGGCTGCTATATACTATAGAGAGACCTCTTGGGCCTAAGCCCAGATCTGATCAGTTGCTCAAGCTAGATCTTTGGAAGACACATAGTGATGACAACAAAACTGCTCAATCTATCATGCTTGCTGCTATGACTCAGCAATTCCGTCGACAGAACAATGGATTGGATCCCTATACCATGTTGGCGAAGTTGAATGATCTACACTGATCTAATCTTAGATCGCAAAGATATGAGTTACAGAAGAAGCTCTTCCGCGCTCGGATGTCGGAGGGTACATCTGTTGAACATCATGTGACACAGATAATTACCGATATCGAGCAGCTTGGACAAATGGGGATTGTCTTTGAGATAAAGACCTCTATAGATTTGATCTTGCAGTCTCTCCCCGACACTTGGAGTGGGTTCATCATGAACTACAATATGATGAACCAAGAGCACACTCTTAGAGAGCTGATGTCCACGCTGCGCGAGGCAGAAAAGGAACTTCTTAAGGGCAAAAAGCGCGAGGCACACTTCGCTTCTACATCTCGGACTCCGAGGGCTGGGCCCAAAGCGACTGGAGGTATCAAGAAGAAGAAGAAAAAGAAGGGCAAAAACAAAGCGTCAAAGGCTTCTAGGAAGCCTAAGGACAAGTCTCAGGATGTATGCCTATAGTGTGGGAAGTGGGGTCACTGGAAGCGTGACTGCCGTGAGTACAAGGCGCTCCAGAAGGAGATAAAGGCGGGCAAGACACCGGCCTCAGGTATGTTTATTATAGAAATAAACATGACTACTTCTAGTTTTAAAAATTGGATTTTTGATTCTGGTTGTGGTACTCACATTTGTACTGATGTGTAGGATCTGTGGATTAGCAGGAGACTGGCCTCAGGAGAGATTGACCTCCGTGTTGGAAATGGGACGCGAGTTTCCGTTTTGGCCGTGGGCACTTATGTTTTGGAACTTCCCTCGGGGCATGTACTTGAACTTATAAACTGTTATTTTGTACCTAGTTTGACTAGGAATATAATTTATGTATCTATGTTAACCCAATGTGGGTATACTTTTGTATTTAGAAACACTGGGTGTTTTATGTAAAAAAAAAATGATATAGAAATTTGCACAGCTGATGCAAATAATGATCTTTATATTTTGAATATAAACCAATCTCAAAATGTAACAAACAAAAGGCTTAAAGTAAGTCATAAAGATGAAACTTATATGTGGCATTGTCGTATGGGACACATAAACAAGACTTGCATATCCACACTTTCGAAGAGTGGGTACTTGGACAGATTTGATCCAAATTCATATGACGTCTGCGAATCTTGCTTATTAGGCAAAATGCCTAAATCAACTTTTAACGGTAAAGGTGTACGCGCCACCGAACTGTTAGCCCTTGTTCATAGTGATGTTTGTAGGCCCATGTCTAGCCAGGCTAGAGGTGGATATGAATACTTCGTAACCTTTACGGATGATGCATCACGTTATGGTTATGTGTATCTTATGAGACACAAGTCGGAAACTTTTGAGAAATTCAAAGAGTTTCGACATGAAGTTGAAAAACAAACCGGTAAAAGTATTAATACATTACGGTCGAACCGTGGTGGCGAATACTTGAGTAATGAGTTTCTTGACTACTTGAAAGAATATGGTATTCTTTCACAGTGGACTCCTCCCGGAACACCGCAATTAAACGGTCTGTCCGAACGAAGAAACCGAACCTTGTTAGACATGGTAAGGTCTATGATGAGTCGCACTGAGCTACCTATTTCCTTCTGGGGATATGCATTAAACAGTGCAATACTTATTTTGAATAAGGTTCCATCAAAGTCTGTTTAACAGACTCCGTATGAGAGATGGACAGGAAAGAAACAGGGTTTCTCATTCCTGAAGAATTGAGGTTGCTAGGCATACGTCAAACGTTTGGAAAGTATCAAACTTGAACCCAAATCGGATAAATGCCTTTTTGTGGGATATCCTAGGGAAACCAAAGGATATTACTTCTATCACCCACGAGAGAACAAATGTTTTGTTGCTCTACATGCGGTTTTCCTTGAGAATGAATTCCTAAATGCAGTGATAAGTGGGAGGAAAATAGAACTCAATGAAAATAGAGTGATATTGTTCCTGGCATAGAATCCTCAACGGAACATGAACAATTCATCAGGGATGAAACTATACCACAATCTTCGAATACACAAGGACCACGTAGGTCAGAGAGAGTCAGAAAACAACCTGAGAGGTATGGGTTTCTGATCTCACCTCAAGTAGATATCAATCTTATTGAGGAAGACGAGCCGGCTACGTATGAGGAAGTGATACAAGGTATCAACTCCGGTTTATGGCAAGATGCCATGAATTCCGAAATGGATTCCATGTATACCAACAAAGTTTAGACACAGGTTGATGCACCAGAAGGCGTAAAGCCTATTGGTTGCAAATGGATCTTCAAGAGGAAGATCGACATGGATGGCAACATACAAACGTACAAAGCTAGGCTTGTAGCGAAGGGGTATCGTCAACGACATGGTGTCGATTACGACGAAACATTCTCACCCGTTGCCATGATTAAATCCATTCGGATAATGCTTGCTATTGCTGCATATTTCGATTACGAGATATGGAAGATGGACGTCAAAATCGCTTTCCTTAACGGAAACCTGTTGGAGGATGTTTATATGCAACAGCCTGACGATTTTGTCGTGCCTAAACATGTAAACAAGGTTTGCAAGTTAAATCGGTCTATTTAGGGACTGAATCAAGTGTTTCGTTCTTGGAACTAACGTTTTGATGAGATCATAAAAGAATATGATTTCGTTCAAAACGAAGATGATCCTTGTGTATACAAGAAGGTTATCGGGAGAGCACTGACTTTCATTGTCCTTTATGTTGATGATGTATTACTTATGGGCAATGACATTCCCATGTTAACATCGGTGAAAGCTTGACTTTCATTAAAATTCTCCATGAAAGATCTGGGAGAAGCATCCTTTATTCTGGGAATAAAGATCTACCGGGATAGATCTAGAAAGCTGCTTGGACTCTCCCAGAGCACGTACATTGGCAAAGTGTTGAAGAGATTCAACATGGATCAGTCCAAGAGGGGACTGTTGCCAGTGTCACATGGCGTCATTCTATCTAAGGACATGTGTCCTAAAACTCAAGATGAGAGAGACAACATGAGTCGGATACCGTTCACCTCGGCAGTCGGATCGATCATGTATGCCATGATATTTACGCGACCTGATGTCTCATATGCTTTGAGCATGTGTAGTCGTTATCAGGCCGATCCAGGTGAAGGTCACTGAATAGCGGTTAAGAATATCCTTAAGTATCTTAGACGAACTAAAGATGCTTTCTTAATCTATGGAGATGGAGAACTTGAGGTAACTGGGTATACCGATGCAAGTTTCTAAACTGATAAAGACGACTGTAAGTCGCAATCTGGGTACGTGTTTTGTTTGAATAACGGAGCAGTGAGCTGGAAATCTTCCAAGCAAGAAACTGTTGCCGATTCAACAACACAGAAGCGGAGTATATTGCTGCAGTTGAAGCAGCAAAGGAGGCGGTTTGGATCCGAAAATTCCTAATTGGATTATGAGTAGTTCCGTTAGCAGCTGAGCTCGTTCCATTATATTATGACAATAACGAGGCTATAGCACATGCTAAGGAACCGCAGTCTCATCAAAGATCCAAGTATGTTCTTCGACGTTTCCATCTGATTCGTGAGATCATACATCGTGGCGATATGAAGATCGAGAAGGTCGCATCAGAGGATAACATTGCAGATCCGCTGACGAAAGCCATTCCTCAATAAAAGTTTGAGCGACATGTATATAGTTCAGGTGTTAGATGCTTGAGTGACTGGCTATAGGCCAAGTGGGAGATTGTTGGACAATTATGACCCATAGCGTCTTTATTTGTAAAAAACATTGTGTTTTTGTACAAAATTATTATAGCAATGGAAATTGCCTTTTATCATTTCGTAATTAGATTACTTAAATGTGTGAATGATAAAAGTCCTTATGATTAGTTCCGGATTGAGATGATATGAGACAGTATCAATCCACGACGGTTTTATCATTAAATATCTCTAGTTATAGTATTATCGAGACTGGACATCGATAATGCAGAATAGACTAGTATTGCAATTGTGCGTGTTATGGAAGCGTAACAACATAGTTCTCATATATTTAAGTATTGGATACTTATGCAAGTGTGGTAGGAGGTTGTGTTTTACCGATGGTACGGAAAACAGCTACGCTCTGGATAGACCCCTCGGAATACCATTGGTAGTGTGACTATGTGTCTATGGGAGTCCGTATCAGGGTAGGTGTATTTGGTCTTAACCCGAGACTTGCATCGCTAGTACTTACGACAATCAATACGCTTTGGTTTTGGTCGTCCAGGACTTTAACAGGTTCTGTATACGCCTCTTCTGGGTTTATTGAGAATCGTAGTGTATTGGGTGTGATGTCAAGACGGAAGTATCACTTCAGTCATATGGAGATGATGGTCACGCAGGGATACATAACTGGTTCTCTAAAAGGTTGCAACCATCGGGATAATATGACTTGGTCATGATTATCCGATAATAAAGAGACTAGTTGCTAGTGATCCGATATATGCTTCGTATGGGGCAGACACTATTCCAGACCCAGGCCTTGCATGTGACATCCGATACTAGATCGAGATACGCAATACTACGTATATTACGCCTGACGTAGATTATATATTCCATTAAGAATATTTCTGGAGAATTGGGCAGGCATGACGCTTTGCTAGAAGCCAACCTTGTCTCGTAAATCGGTAAGAAAGTAGTACAAGGTACGTACTTGTTCGGATAGTCCGACGACTAGATTTACTGCCAACATATCCATGGATCTCTTGGGTCGCTTCCCGAAGATTCCCCGATGATGTATGATTCGAACTTTATTAATCTGGGATTAATAGCGGAGAGACTTTATCTGGGATAAAGTACTATTTGAAGAGAGAACGATTAATTTGGAATTAATCGATAAAATAATATATTCGATATATTAAATGAAATTGGATTTCGATGCGGAATTAAAATTGGATTTTAATTCGGGCTAACTAATTGATTTAGAATTAATTCACAAGCGACGTGAATAGTAATTTTACTAGGCATGATTATTTAATTAAATTTGATTTAATTACGACGCAACGGAAAACTCGTTAATTCGGAATTAACGAACCGAGCCCGGAATGTGTTTGCGACGCCACTCCGATTTTGAATCAAGTGCGGCCGCAAGTCACATCACGAGTCACATCACTCGTCACTTTAGTGATAGATGTCAAGTCACCTTTTTGGTGAGTGACATTGAGTCACTATTCATGATGTTGGTTGGTGTGGGCATTTAATGCCATTTTGGAGCCAAAATTGGCTTTGACCTTTTGGAAAGGATATACCAATTTTTGGTAATTGTTTTTTTATTATGTTTTTAGAAAACAAATTGAAAACAAAAGAAAAACTCTCGCTTTTTGGCCTAAAAAAAAACCGTGAGCTCTCCAAGGTGAAGGAAGATTGTTTTTCTTTCATCTTTTGCTAGCACAAATAAGGAATCAATACAAGGTGTTAGAGAAACCAATCTAAGAGCTTGGGATCCATTTGAAGCTTGGAGCTTGTAGAACTTCATCAACAAAATCCACCTTGGCCGAGAGCTTCAAGCAAGGGAAAAGTTTTTGTTGATCATCACATCCAAAGCCGTTCAATATAAGTGTATTTCCGCCACTCTTCTTTGCGTATTCATTCTATTTCTATGCTTAATATGATCTTGGGATTAACCTAGAAACCCAACATCCCGGTCATCAGACATATAAGTTAGCAAAACCAAACACTTTAAGTGTTCTTCAAATGTGATCCCCACTGACTGTAACTTATTAATGATCTCATTCACCAGTACCAATATTGATTAACCGAGATTCCCTTTGACATCTTCGAGGTGAAAAGTTGCCTCAACAAATGGATTTTTTGGATAACACTCAGTTTCTCATACATAACTGATAGAGTACTCATAAGCCCAGCTATTGTCGTCTCATTTATGACATGTGCATGCACACTCTTAGCAAGTGTGAATCAGACCACTGTTAAATCTTTTTTCGTCAAGCTTCTCCCGATCTGTTTGACTCATGCATGCTGGAACCACGCCTTCCATGGGTACCTCTAGTTCACTTACATATAAATAATCTGTAATTTGCATTCTCCAATGATGAAAGTCGGTTCCATCAAATTAGTTGACATCTTTGGCACTCTCTCCACTCATTGCTCACACTTAATACAAATCTCTACTAACATGCTCTGATATTATTTGTTGAGATTTTAAACATCAAAATCTACCAAGTGACAGCAACATGAAAGAATAACCAAATATAACAATGCCAAACAAAATTTATAGTGGTTCACCCGGTCAATTAGACATAACAGGTTACGTCCACTGTAGTTATTGAGTTTCACTATAGTTGACTAACAAGAGGTAAAATCCTCAATTATAAGAGACACAAGTGTTTCACTCACACTTACTCTTAAAGATTGCAAGAGAAAAATATAAGAAACACATAAGAAAAAATTCTACAGAATTTTTCTCATTTCTATAGTGATTATCTCGAAACACTCTAGAAAATTTATTTCTCTCTAATGAAAGAAACTCACAAATTTTGGGATGCCTTAAGCTCTCACCAATAGAGCTATTTATAAGTAAGATTTTGCACTACTCCAACTAATTGTATTTAATGTCAACTAATTAGTTTAATGCCAATATTTATTGCCAAATAATTATATTTAATATAAATATTTTTAATTCCAACCAATTGTATTAATTACTTACCAAGAGATTTGTTGAAATCTCTTTCCATATGAGCAAAGAATTGGCTCCACAAATACTTTATCAACACCTTAGCTTACAATTTAGTTAATAAAAACAAAATAAAAATATATGGTCCTGACTCCATCAGACATAATAACCAAAGATGACAATTCCTTTAATCATATATATATATAAATCCAACAACCCCACATTCCATTTATTCCACTTAGAAGATGCAACCAACTAAGGAAGATATAATTATAGAATTAAAAGGTAGTTAATCTCAAAAATAATAATATGCTTAATTTCCTCCTATTTGTTTTCTTCTCCTAATCCCTTCATCCAAACAAAAGAGTAAAAACAAGGACTTGAACTGTGAGAGCACTATAAAATTAAATAGTCAAGTGACAGTGAAAATGATTTTTTCATTCAAAAATAAATCAATTATCTTTTTTACAATTGTAAATATTGACAAACCAAAAAAAAAAAAAGATAGGGAGTTATAAAGGTGAAGTTTGATTCATCCTAGGAACAAAAGTAGCCATGTCTATAACTTTCCCATAAGAAAATATGAACAAACTATTATATATAAAAACTATCTCACCAATAAGTCTTACATTTAATTAATCAAAATTATCAATACGAGTGTCATGACACAATACAAGTCAGATTCAGTCATTGTATGTCTCTTCACCTTCCTGCAAAAAGCAAAATATCTACTTAAAAAAAAATTATCTCTAGCCGTTCCATAAGGAAACAACATTAAGATGAATGAGATAATATATAAGGATTGCATATCCATTACTCCATTAGGTGCTCTATTTATTGAACTAGCAACTTCATGGGTATGTGTACACATAATTTCGTGTTATCGGTATTAGAAGCAATAACATATTGCATTAGAGGGAATCCCACAACAATGACAAATTCTTGTCTAAACTGATATACAATTCTTTGAGTACACAAATTTATACATCTAAGTTCAAACCATATCTAAAACAAAATTGTCACAAAGCGATATCTCATTCAGTCAATAGTGAAGCCAACAACGAAGTAATATCATTGAATAGTAAAATAGATTATCATTTTATCGTAATACAAGCTACACTTTCCTTCCTTATTTTAATTTAAATAGACAGTTCGAGAGGGCAGAGAGCAAACAAAATTAGCATTCGACTAGCTTAGTATTGCCCACAAGTCATGCACAATAACCATTTTTTTAACTCATCAATTCATTATCTAATCAATAGCATGCAAAAATGTTAGATAAAAAAAATTGGGAACTGTAATAGTCGATCATATGCACATCATGTTTAAAATTGTATAACCTTAAGTAAAGTTACCCCAAATGGGCCACCATGGCCTTGTTATCTATGTTAGTTGGGCTATGGCAACCTACTAATCATACAAAAAAATAATAAATCATAAGAATTGGCAAGACATGTTCAGTATAACGCAACATCAAATTAATGAGCAACAATATTTACAGAATCTAGTTATTTCAGTTCATATTACTCTAGCACTTTGAACACTTTTTCAATATGTTATCCATAAGAAATATTTTGATTAAAACACATAAAAATTGAGAAAGAAATGTAAATGAATTTGCTAGCCTAGTAACACAAGAGAAAAACTGAACATCTTCTTGTTGTAGGTATTTTTGTCATCCTCTAACAACCCACGATTGAACCGCGTTTTCCCTTTTAGATTTAAAATGATCTACATATTGCATCTCCCCTCGAGCCTCAAATTCTTCTGTTATAACAAATAAAAAATAAATATATATTAAAAATACTATAATAACATAGGTAAATTAGTTATCAAATATTTAAAACTTAAAAATGATGAAATAATTACCCATAAGCAAATAAAGCAAATTTTCAAAGATAATGGTTGTAGATATCATGTCTTTTAGCCCGTCCTTTACTCATTTATTTCTTTATTTTTCCTTTTCTTCCTTGGTCATTAACGCCATCCGCTTATTGGCCTCTTGTGAAGTGATATATGCATTGGCATAAAGAAATTTTACTTTAAATTTTTTAGTCAATTTCTTTAACAAAACTTATTGAGTGGCTCAAGTTCATAGATTTTTTTTTTGTGATCCAGGGGCATTAAGGAGATGCTTAATGCATATGTAATAGGTTTCCTCGTACGATGAATATGTATAAGTATATCTTTCAAGTTTTTGGGATTAAAAGACTCAAGCTCCGCAAGGGTGTCACCATCTACCGTCTGATCAAAGTGGGAAAGTCTGTTGGATTTACTACTCAGGTCAATGCAAATAATGTATGCAGCCCTTCTAGTCTTAATCTCATGATCAAATTTGAGACGGAAAGCGTCATAACTAATATAAGCTTAGATTTCTTAAGTTTCATTGTGGTGAGCTCATCAATATGAGGGTGTTTGTTATCGACTTCATGATCATGAAAATAGTTACAAAAAGATCGAGCAAACATATACACAAAAGACGTAATTATAAAATTTAATAGATAAATATATAACTAAATTTGTAAACAAAATACCTTGTTGTAAACAAAGTTTATGCTATTTTTGGTCGATGCTGACTTGAAAACAACTCCGTAAATATTGGCCATCATTTGACAAGAAATACAACAATCAGAATTAATAACTCAAGGCTCAAGAGCATTTTTGGTATCTATGGAATGTAAATACAACATGTGTAATTTTACTAGTTGATAATCTACATATAGTAAGATGATAATCTATGTCGTTTTTATATTATATTTGGCTGCAACCTACAACATACTTCTGAAAGATGAAATTGAATTCAATTAATCATACACATATACACTCAGACATACATACAATCATCGTGAAACCGACAACAAAGTATACATAATAGTCAATATATCAAAGAACACATAACCAAAACAACATTAAACTACTAATCAATTAATCATACACACATGCACACATATCACGTAACATAAACTCATAGCACGATTTTTCATACACAAGCACATACATTACAAACACTCATACTCATCATCAAAATACTCATACACAGACGTATATACATCAAGCATATGAATAAACACATTACTACGAATTTAGATGCCATACCTTATAACAGTCTTAATATCTTTCACTTATCGATCAAACATACTTAGTTTCAGAATTTCTATCTGGAAACTTTTGATACATAAACTTATCAATTAAATATATCCATTCATATACATATCATGTCATTCACGTACCTTTACACTCAGGAAGAGCTTAGCTTATACCAATTTCTTATCACACTTAACCAACCCAACCTCTATACAAATAAATCGCATGTATGAGTCAATAACGAACTTATTCAAATATCGTACACATACACATGCTAATATAAATTCAAAAATCATTACTTATTCCATTTACTGATCATATATACTCAAATTATACATCTATAAATACGTGTACATATGCTTATACATATACATACCATTACAGGTTCATAAACTTACATACACAAAAACATGCATATGGACATTAAAATAATCAATTCTCTCACTTCATAACATAATTCATAGCAATATCAAAACCCAAACCTTAGTTTCAAGTACCATAAATCCATGCACGATCAATAATTTAAGTACTCATCGCATGAGTTACTTACCTGGCTTTGCGAGCACTCCAGGCCCTATTCAAATATATCAAAATAAATGGAGAAACGCAGTCAGAATCGTGACTTTACAGAATTCTCGACTAAACTATGACAAAATTCTGGATAATTATGGGACAACCAGATTAAGTGCGAATTCAATGATTTCAATTTCATTAATGTTAAAACATCTTATACTACAAATTTATAGCGTCAAATTCACTTCTTGATACCAAACCCGAAAATCTTTCGAAAAATCTGAAATCATTACAAATGGATCCGGAACCTTTCAAATCATTCTTCTACTTCCCAAAACCAATCAATATTTCTAATACATTATAACATATAATTTCAAGACTATCAGATAATAATTCTCCATTTACGTGTTTTTGGAAAATCTTTTGAAAAAGTTTTCGCAAACGTTACAGAAGGGCCCATATAATAATATCTAACTAATATCTAACATTACAATCAGAAAAACATGAATACACATGAAACTCACTTTTATCTTCAGCGGCTTCGATGACGGATTGGATGGAGAAAATGAAAGAAGCCATCCAGAATGAAAGGGAAGAAGCTCGGAAGGAGAGAGAGTCAACTCAAGTCTGCATGAAGACCATGTTGGTGAAGTTGGAAGAGAAAACTAGTGAAAGAGAGGGAGCGGTCCCCAACCAAAGAAAAGAATAGATAGCAATGGGAAAGATGGTTGTTGGAGCCTTACCAACAGAGGATTTATGGGAAGAAGAGGAAGACATGCAAACACTGAAGTCTTCTAGTAACAGTCTATGCTTTGCGGAGTGCGACCCAGGATGATATTCAGGGGAAGGGCACGAACTCCCCAGCTATGGAGGACACCGTGCCAGGAGTGGAAGACACCAGAAAACCTGAGGCCGAGAGCATGATAGCTTCATGAATCGGATAAAGAGCTGATTTCGGAAGGAGATGAAAAAATGGGAAGAAAATATAAAAGACGGACCAATGGATGACCAAGACTTGGGGACAACGTCCCATTTCACGAAAGAAATTTTGGCGATGGGAATTCCAAGAAGATTCACTATGCCCTCCATGGATGTTTACAAAGGCATCACGGACCCTAAGTCTCATGTTGAGAAAAGTTTGTTCTATTGATGGAAATTCAGGGAATGGTCGGAAAGGCCATCTACATGGTATTCCCTTTTACCTTGGGCAGGTCGGCAAATATATTGTTCAGGAACATGACCATGGGAAATGTCAACAGCTTTGAGCAGTTGAGAAGATCTTTTATGTGATATTTCAAAGAGGCGTTTGTATCGAGGAAGACGATGAGGTGGTTGAGGTTGATGAAGCAAGTAGACGATGAGTGTTTGAAAAACTTTGTCGATATGTATCACAGTCTGATTTTAGAGGTCGGGGCGTATGAGTCCCTGGAGACCTTGTAAAGTTTTAAATGAGCTCTCAGGGTCGGAAAATTATGGTCCCAATTGAGTATCCAAGAGATACCAGATTATGCCGTGGTTTTGGAACAGACAAGAAAGTTTGTGTTAATCGAGGAATAGGAAAAGATTGCCCGAGGAGGAGGCACCCAGATGACCAAATACTCAGGCCGAAAAATAGGCGGGATATCGGTAGAGATATGAGGAGATCGGTTTCGAGACAAAAGGATTTCAGGTTGATGCCTCAGAATAATCAAGTAAAGGAGAAAAGGCTGCCTGCCTAGGTCAACCTCATTGTCGAAGGAACAATATACACCCCCCTCAACAGACCTCTGGCCAAAATAGTTTAGGAGGTTCATGATAAAGGTCTATTGACTGATCCCGACCCAATGAAGTTTTTGAATGAGAAGAAAGACAATTGGTCTTATTGTATGCACCATAATGCAAGGCAACACACCACAGAGCGATGTAGAGACCTGCAGGAGTAGTGGAAGACATGGTAAAAAAGGGCTGTCTGAGCGAGTACATAGACCAAGTGGTTACGAAAGCCGACCAGCGCTGATAGCGACTGTTATCAAGACGGATACCTGGAATACTGAGGTACTGAAGGGATATTTTTGATAGAGCCTCTCTTAAAATGACTGACAAAGAGTTGTAATATATGTAATAGATCCTAAAAATATAAGTAAAATTCTTCCCTTCTCAGACAAAAACTTATTTATCCATGCTTGTTTATTGTGTGTGTTTAATGGCTCAGGTCCGTTTTTGTACCGCTGAGGCCGTAGAATTTTTGAATGGCTCAGGTCTGCTTTTGTACCGTCGAGATCGTAGAATTTTTGAGTGGCTCATGTATGCTCTTGTACCGTCAAGGCCTCAAGATGCCGAACACGGAGATGGAGAATACCCATGTAGCATCTGGCCAACCTATTCTGTATCATCGGGTATGCCGAACACGGGGAGGGAGAATACCCATGTGGGTTATGGCATCTCATTCTGTATCATCGGGTATGCCGAACACGGGGAGGGAGGATACCCCTGTGACGTCTGGCCATCCTATTATGAATCATCGGGTTTGCCAAACACGGGGAGGGAGAATACCCATGTGGTCTGGCCATCCCATTTTATATCATCGGTAGACCAATAACGGGGAGGGAAAATGCCTCCGTAGTTTTGGTTATCCTATTGTGTATCCTCGGTAGGCCAATAATGGGGAGGAAAAATGCCCTCGTAGTTCTGGCTATCTCATTGTGTATTTCGGATAAACTGATAACGGGGCTGATGAGCGGAAAATATATCAATATTTATCGCCCCTTTTACTTAATATTTTGTTTAGTTTCTCGGGTTTGATGAACGTTTTGATGTGTTTTAGTTTATTTTGCAGATAAAATAATATTGGGACACAATGAAATCATTTAGGACGAAATTTGGGTCAAATAAGGGCAAAAATTAGACTTGACATATTAATTTTGGAGATTGGAAACTTGAAATGGCGTTTTAACGAAGTGCAGTTTTGGAAATTCCAATTTTACGCATCTGTCGTATTTTGGGCATAAATTTTTACTCAGATATCGAATTGAGCTGATTCAAGTTCCAGATTAAAGAATACTCAAATAACTACAACTTTGAAAGACAAAATAATTTCGAACTCTGAAGATTTCATGCCCAAAATTGATGAACTATCCAGAAGTGTGTTGTGTGTAATTATTAAAGTCACTTTCAATCATTTTCAAAGCAAAAAATAAATTAATAAATAAATAATAAAATTATCAAATCACCACCAAACATGATAAGCAATTAGTGGAGAAATTAATAATGGATTTGGTGGAGCAAATAGTGGAGAAATTAATGGAGCAATTAATAATGGATTTGGTGGATGATTTGATGGAGGCAAAATTTTGCCTATAAATACCAAGCCATTTCATTTGTAAAATTGATACTTTCTTCTAAGGAATTCCTTAAGAATACTAAGAAGATTGTATCTTGTTTGTTTATTTACAGCTTTCAGTAATTAATTTCCGCTTTCGTAATTTCTTTTCTTTACTTTTCAGTTTTTACTTTCCGCAATTTACTTTTACGCACAATACTTTTCTTTCTTTAATTTTCAGTTTTTACTTTTCAGTAATAGGAGGTAACTCCCCTTGCTGGGGTAAAAGGTAAAACTTTTATTACTAATATTTAGATTAATCTCCCTTAATTATAATATAAACTAGTTAAAACATGACTTAACGAGGATACCGCCATATTGGTCGGTTGGTAATTATTTAAATTGGTTTTAACCTGACTAAACTGGATACCGCCTGATTGGTCGGTTGGTAATTAATTATTAATTTGACTTAATCTAGATACCGCCTATATGGCTGGTTGGTAATTATCATGCAAAGTTAATATATTATATTAAGGGAGATATCTAAAATAGAAGTAATAAAAGTGGATCCTTGTACCTCAGCATTTTCTTTTATTGTACTTTTAATTTATTTACTTTTCAGCAATTACTTTCACCATTTACTTTTCAGCAATTTACTTTCACCATTTACTTTTCAGTAATTTACTTTTCAGCATTTACTTTTCAGTATTTAATTTCAGCATTTACTTTCCGTCATTTACTTTTCAGCAATTTACTTTTCAGCATTTACTTTATATCTTTTATTTTATTTAAGTTTTTACTAGCCCTAGTTATGTGTTAGTTATCTGGGGTTGTGATGAATTCTAATATCACCGGTTTATAATGGGTTATTTTATAGTTTGGGTAATTAAAGGTTTACTTATTAAGTCTTAAGCTTAATGCTTCTTGTTGTCTGATCACCAATAAGATTGATGTGGTAAATCTAAAATGAACTAGACATAGGGATTTTAGGTTTCAGCCTTAGACTTAATAGCCCACGATCTTCCTTGATGATAGATAACCCTTTAATATATTTCCTTACAGGATAGACATATACCTGTCGGGCGGGGGTAGCCATAATTGGAACTTAAACTTAATGAATCCAGATAATTTGGTTGACATAGACATATGGTTCAATTTGGTTAAACTGGGTATTTGCGTCTGACCATCGAAAAAGGCTTTTGCATAATTTCGTGTTCCAGGTTAGTAAACTAATTTATTACACAAACATAAAATAATCACTTCATCTTTTAAAAGATATTAGAATGATTCACAACCCTAGATCTTTGTGTCTTTTGTTATTTTCCTTAGTATTTTCTTTTGTCTTTTTATTTATTTATTTTTAGCAAATCTACAATCAACCAATCAATCAAGCAATCATTCTCTTCTCCCTTAATTAGATATTTTTAAATAAATAGTATCAATAATTAATAACAACAATAGGAATTAAGTCCTCGTGGGATCGATATTTTAATACTACTTGAACGATACGTGCGCTTGCTTTATACGCGTGTGTTTACGCCGATCAAGTTTTTGGCGCCGTGCCGGGGACTTATTTTTCTTTAGTTATTAATTTTGAAGCTATCTAATTTATTTGTATCTAATTTTCTTTATTTTTATCTTTAATTTTTATCTCTTTCTTTTGTTTTCAGGTGATTGAAAGATGGAACATTATTGGGAAATTGAGAGATCACATGCTTTACTAAAAGATACACCCCAAATCTGGGAGCAACAGTCCGGTTTTCCGAGGCCTGTTGTCCAGCCCAACAATTATCACTGGATGCCAGAACCAAGCAATACCACATTTGCTCAATATAACGCAATGAGGAGATGTGACATATGTAATGGTAACCACCCTAGAGATTATTGCGAATACAACTACCATCCAGGGTGGCAGAGCTATCAAGATCCTTCATGGTATGGCGAGCCATCACATTTCACAGAACCACATTTTCCATCTTATCCACCACCCACCTACAATGATCTTCATCAACAATCAGAAGAAGATCAGATGATTGACATGCTCAAAGATGTGTTCAAGAAACGAGATGAAAAGTTGGATACAATGCTTGAAACATTCCAGAATCAACTCGAAAGTATTCAGAGTCAAACATAATCCATACAGAGAATGACAGATCAGATCAGACAATTACAGAAAACCAGAACTACATACCTCAAGAACCAGTTTCAGATGACACTGATGAAGCCTTCGAGTACCAATCATTTCACAATGACACTTCAACAGAGGAGGAGGCTGAGCAGTATCAACAACCATAGGTATCAGTTCAGGAGCCCGAACCGGCAAAGTCTCGATTTGATTTTTATTATTCTGACTCTGACGAGGATGAAGCTGATCTATTTGTACCAACTGCACCAACAATGGAGGATCAAACTTTCAATCCTCAAAATGAAGATCTTGGAGCATGCTTTACCATGATGTTTGATGAAGATCTACCTGAACCATCCATTCCAGTCGTATCAGAGAACGAAGACCTAATGTCAGAAACATCTTTACATCCTCAGGCAGATACTTATGGCGCATGCATTTCACAGATGACGGATGAAGAGTTGAATACATAAATTTTAAAATTCATTTGTGAAGAAAAGGTGGAGCAAGAAGCAGAGCAAATGGAGGAGCAAATGTCTGAACTTATTAAAGATCCAGAGCATTCAGAAGAAACATCACTGTTTTGGGGAGTACAAATCAAAGATATCACCCAGAAGCTTGACAGAATGGAACTTTCATTCAAAGTCAAGCACCATACGAGACCTCATGATTTTATTTCTTTCTTTTCAGGAATCATTACAGCAACAAAGATAAAAAAGGTGGCACAAACACTAAATGGGACAAAAAATTTTCCGCTACCTTATCGTTGGAAAAGACCATTCAAAAGCAACGCTCATGGGATTGTCTTTAATCGGACATCCAAAACAACGTTGAAACCTCATTGAAAGATGGATTTCAGTCACGTCTGGCTGAAGACAAAAAATTTAGCGCTAGAAGGGAGGCAACCCATACAATTTGTTGTAATTTCTATTTTCATATTTTGTGTATACATGTTCTAGAGTTTTTAATTTTGTGTGTTGTTTTGTAGGGAAAAGCACAAACGGAGAATTTTAAGACAGAAGGAATGGTGTTTGGCAATCACAAAGATGAGAACGAATTCATTAGCGATGGTTGAGTAAGAATGAAATCTTGAGACGCATCCTAATGTATTTATATACCAAACGAGTGGCGTATTGCGTACACAATTCCGTTGCCTTAATTATTGTTTTGATTCGCTTTTCTGTTGTAATTATCTTTATTTTCGTAGACAGGATCCAGACTTTTTGACCTTTCACGATTTCTTTTGTTGTTTAGCAAACAAACGTCATCTGGAAGATACTAGTGCTATTATTACTCACCTTTTTCAAGTACTATAAATTCTGCCCGTCATTGCACTTTTGAAGGCATCCAGAGTTGAGAAAGAAATACATATAAAAATGGAAGCCACTTCAAGAAGACGAGTTGAAAACATCTGTGTGTTTTGCGGTAGTAGTGTTGGTGTTAAGCCACAATACGTAGAAGCAGCACAGGAATTGGGTCGAGTCTTAGCTGTAAGGAATATGCACTTAATATATGGCGGAGGCAATCTTGGACTAATGGGGATCGTTTCAAAGGCTGTACAGGAGGGAGGCAGTCACGTTTTGGGAATCATCCCAAAACCCTTGGCAGAGGCAAATCTTATTGGATCATCAAACGGAGAGGAACTGATCGTGCCAGGTATGTCTGAACGACTGGTAGAAATGATTAACCGTGCTGATTCTTTTATCGCTTTGCCAGGTGGCTTGGGCACATTGGAGGAAATTTTATAGTTCTATCTTGGGCGAACCTGAACATACACCAGAAACCGCTTGGACTGCTTAACGTTGATGAATTTTATGATTTTCTTTGTGTGTTTTTGATGATGCTCGGAGAAATGGGTTCGTGTCGAAATCTTTAAAAGAACTCAATCTTTACTGCCAGAACTGCTCCGGATCTAATAGACCAACTCTTAGCCTATGAACCACAAATTGACCATGTCCTTTCAAAGATAAATAGGTTCGAGGACGATCGTGGTAAGAGGCGTCGTGTTAATCTGGATCTTAACCTTTAATCTCTTGTAGAATTTCAGCTAACCAGGTATTATCTTCTAAACTCTTCTTCTACTGTTTAAGACATTAGGGACAATGCCTCATTTAGGTTTGGGGGGGGGGGGGGGAATTAGTTGATGAGTACTTTGTTTTTAGTTTGTGTTATTTTTATTTTTAGTCCTAAATTTTTTCGAAAAAAAAAATTGAAAAATTTTCAAAAATTACAAAAATATTTTGCGTTTTTGTGTTTTTATTTTGACTAAAAAGGTGAAATTGGTAAGAGATAGCTGAGTAAGGAGTTTCCACTCCTGAGACGTATCTCAAACCTATTTCGGAACAAGTTAATTTTTGTTTATTTCCTTTTGAATTATTTAATTTGTAAATTCTCCATAAAATTGACTAAAATGGATCTTCATATGCTCAGTTAGCAGATATTATCAACATGCATAGTAACATACGGACATGAGTTAAAATTGAAAAGTTTGTAATATTCAGTGCTCTAGTTTAATTGGAGGAAGCATCTCAAAAAGTAATGGAGTAAAAAAAAAAAACATCTGAGATCCGAGTTATTAAGTCTGTAAGGGTGATTTAACACCTAGTGCTCTAAAACTAACTGGTTTGGGAGTCATTGGCCCAAAGCTCGCTATATGGATCAAAGATGCTGTAAAAATATCTGAAGTCTGAGTAATTAAGTCCTTAGGGGTGTCTTAACACCTGGTGCCCTAAAGCCAACTGGTTTGGGAGCCACCGACCCAACACTCGTTACATAGATGAAAGATATTGTATATAAATAAAAAATAGAAAAAAAAATCAAAGAAAAAAATTAGAAAAATCAGAAAAATTATTTCATTGCTGCAAAAAGGTGTGAATTCTGATAAAATTTTAGGACAAAAATATTACTCTCTTATCAACTGCACTTGTGACTGTTGTGGGCAAAAATGAGTTGATTAATATTATGTCGGCTGTGTATATGGAGAATGGTAAATATAATAGGAGAATTTACTTATTCAGTAATTTAGAAAGAAAGAAAACAACTAGTAACTTGGAGTAGAAGTTTCACCTGATTAGTCACTAACTTCTTTATTCTATTTTCTCTTGTCTTTTTGCTTTTGTGTGCATTAGTTTTATTATTTTTTTACTTTTGTAAAATGTTTGTGGGTATCATTACTGTAAACCCTCACAAGACTACAACTCGTCCACTAGGGACACCTAGGGGTTTAAAAGCTTGTTGCATATGCTAAATGCAACCGTGATCCCTACGAAAGTGGCTTAGTTTAATTTTAATTGTTTCTTGTATTTTATTTTTGTTTTTTGCTCGAGGACTAGCAAAATGTTAGGTTTGGGGGTGTGATGAGCGGAAAATATATCAATATTTACCGCCCCTTTTACTTAATATTTTGTTTAGTTTCTCGGGTTTGATGAACGTTTTGATGTGTTTTTAGTTTATTTTGTAGATAAAATAATATTGGACACAATGTAATCATTTAGGACGAAATGTGGGTCAAATAAGGGCAAAAATTAGACTTGACATATTAATTTTGGAGATTGGAAAGTTGAAAGGGCGTTTTAACGAAGTGCAGTTTTGGAAATTCCAATTTTACGCATCTGTCATATTTTGAGCATAACCTTTTACTCTGATATCGGATTGAGATGATTCAAGTTCCAGATTAAAGAAGACGCAAAGATCTACAACTTTGAAAGACAAAATAATTTCGAATTCTGAAGATTTCATGCCCGAAATTGATGAACTATCCAGAAGTGTGTTGTGTGTAATTATTAAAGTCACTTTCAATCATTTCAAAGCAAAAATAAATTAATAAATAAATAATAAAATTATCAAATCACCACCAAACATGATAAGCAATTAGTGGAGAAATTAATAATGGATTTGGTGGAGCACATAGTGGAGCAATTAGTGGAGCAATTAATAATGGATTTGGTGGATGATTTGATGGAGGCAAAATTTTGCCTATAAATACCAAGCCATTTCATTTGTAAAATTGATACTTTCTTCTAAGGAATTCCTTAAGAATACTAAGAAGATTGTATCTTGTTTGTTTATTTACAGCTTTCAGTAATTAATTTCCGCTTTCGCAATTTCTTTTCTTTACTTTTCAGTTTTTACTTTCCGTAATTTACTTTTACGCACAGTACTTTTCTTTCTTTAATTTTCAGTTTTTACTTTTCAGTAATTAGGAGGTAACTCCCCTTTGCTGGGGTAAAAGGTAAAACTTTTATTACTAATATTTAGATTAATCTCCCTTAATTATAATATATAAACTAGTTAAAACATGACTTAACGAGGATACCGCCATATTGGTCGGTTGGTAATTATTTAAATTGGTTTTAACCTGACTAAACTGGATACTGCCTGATTGGTCGGTTGGTAATTAATTATTAATTTGACTTAATCTGGATACCGCCTATATGGCTGGTTGGTAATTATCATGCAAAGTTAATATATTATATTAAGGGAGATATCTAAAATAGAAGTAATAAAAGTGGATCCTTTTACCTTAGCATTTTCTTTTATTGTACTTTTACTTTATTTACTTTTCAGCAATTTACTTCATCAGCATTTACTTTTCAGCAATTAACTTTCAGCATTTACTTTTCAGTATATTGTGTTGTTCTCGAGGTATATTGTGTTGTTCTCGAGGTGTCATCAAACAAAATTTAACATGACAACTAAACTTAATCATTCAAAACATGCCAAACTTAGAACATAACCAAAAACTAGAAAAACCTGAAAATGTGAAGAAGTTGATCAAACTAAATCCAAGTCGAGTTGCCTCTATCCTTAAGAACTTATTAACTTCATCTCGGTGCTCCACATATACTATGTGGCTAATGTTCTTCCAGGATTGCTTGTAGCTTCTTGTATAAGGGGCACTCATGTCACAAGAACTTGAACAATGACAAAATGGTGGGAACTCTATCCTAATATGCAAGACTTTTAAGAGAATGTATATGAAAATTTTTCAGTGAAAATGAAAATGGGAATCCAATGCCTTATTTATAGACATTGAGGGTTACCATTGAAAATGTACTCTTATGTATATTAAGGCAATTCCTAAGGGTTATGTCCTTTACATTCCAAGGACATACCATTCCCTTTAAACTCATGGGTTTAATCTCTTCACTTAAGGATTACATCCATTCATTTCATATATATAAACTCTTATAACCACATTTAGAAATTTCTTATAATCCCCCACAATTTGCTAAATATTCATACAAACACTAAAAGAGTCTCCGTGAAATAAAACCGCATTGAAATAGGTAGTTTTTACCTTAAACCTTTCCTAGTGAATGACAATCAGATTTACTTGGAAAACCAGTTACCCATAGTCTTGAATTGTTCCATCGTTGGTGTAAACCAAGACAATTGCTAACACACAGTTTTACTTCGACCATTTCTTATTCTACGGTTGTGTTCATTTCGGTCATGGACATTGGTCCTGGATTCATCAAGTGCTTTAGGGAATTCAGCCTTTAAAACGCCCATGGAAGTGACCTCACTTCTTACTTGAAATATGTGATCTTTTATACAGAGGTAATCCGCCTTTACCCCCATTAGGACTCTTCTCCTAATATAATGATCATTAAAAGCCTTAACTTATCCTAGCCTTGACAAGCAGCACTTTGCGTCATTATAGGAATGAGAAAGAGTATAAAACTCTACAGTGCCTATTTTGAATTGCACAAAGTTTCAGTTGTCCCCTTTGAACCTAGATCTTGGGATCTCCAGTCAATTAGATTGGATTTCCACAGTGACAATTCTTAATCTATAGGCTTCAAGCCCATTCCCCTCGATGACTTCTCCACTTGCTCTCTAGATAAACCTTTAGTAAATGGATCTGCTAGGTTTTCCTTCAATTTGACATAATCTATCGAAACTATGCCACTTGAGAGCAGTTGTCCTATTGTGTTATGTCAGCGTGTCGAGACTTACCATTATACATTATATTTTAGGCTCTCCCAATAGCCGATTGACTATCACAATGTATGTTTATCGTTGAAACTTGTTTGGGCCAATTTGAAAATCTTCTAGGAAATTTCGAAGCCATGCGTTCAAACGTTCTTTGGGAGACTGCGAAAAATAGAATTTTTTACCTACGCGTTCATCGAACGTTCGAACGCCCTTGCGCATTTTGCATGCACATAATACATTCTCCAGAAAAATGATTTTTAACACATGCAAAATTTCATTTAACAACACAATAAAGTAAGTTCTTAAGATTGTTGTTCTCGAGGTGTCATCAAACAAAATTTAATATGCCAACTAAACTTAATCATTCAAAACATGCCAAACTTAAGCATCACCAAAAACTAGAAAAACCTGGAAATGTTAAAGATGTTGATCAAACTGAATCCAAGTCGAGTTGTGTCTGTCCTTAAGAACTTATTAGTCAATGTTCTCCAAGGATTGCTTGGATGCTTCTTGTATAAAGAGCATTCATTTCACAAGAACTTGAACACATACAAAATGGTGGGAACTCTCTTGACTATGAAAAAACTCAAGACCTTCTAATATGCAAGACTTTTAAAGAATATATATGGAAATTTTTCAGTGAAAATGAAAATGGGAATCCAATGTCTTATTTATAGACATAGAATATTACTATTGAAAATATACCCTTATGTCTATTAAGCAATTCCTAAGGGTTATGTCATTTATATTCAAAAGACATGTCATTCCCTTTAAACCCAAGGATTTAATATCTTCACTTAAGGATTACATCCTTTCATTTCTCATATACAAATTCTTATAACCATATTTAGAAAATTTCCACATATTGCTATCCCTAACAAGTAACAATAACCAATAATCCATTAATTCTCTGCCTTTTAATAATTGAATTTAGCAATATGGTTATCAAATTATGTTAATATTATTAAGAGAAATGCTAACGAGTGTCCTAAGCGCACTTATTAAGGATACATTTTAGGAAATTTTTCATGAGAAAAAGAAAAAAAAAGTAATTAATGTTTTGATAATTTTTCACATTTCCCATAAAAATGATGTGAAAATTTTCTAAAAATTGATCCTTAATGAATGTCATTAAGGCACTCGTTTGACCCTATTATTAATCATTGCATTTTTTTTTTATCAACAAAGCATATATTCTCACTTCACAAGTTAATCGTAGTAACATATAATTGGTCAAGTGTAACAGTGTTAAAACTCCCAAATTCTCAGACACCATTCATATGAGAATTATTGCAAATTTAGATCATCCATAGCCATAAATATAAGAGAGAATCTCAATATTCAGAATTTAAAAAGCTCCAACAAAGTCAAGGAACTTGCCAAAATTAATCTAATAGAACATCTACAATGATCATTCTTTGAGAATTAATGAACAATGAACATATATGAGCATTCAATGCGCTTAAAACAGACCATACTAGTAAGAGATCAACAGAGATTCAACTATCACTACACAACATTCTAGTACCTCAGATTATATAGTTTTGCGACTAATACATTCATACATTAAGGGCTAGACGATATTCTATAACTTAAAATTTCTTGTATAGCATGAAATACTGAAAGTTTCAAAAGAACATCTTGCTTTCGAACAAGCTCAAACATACAGATATCTCCTTCCTTCAAATGCTTGACCTTTGAAATTTCAGCTTGTCCCTTGCTCAAAACGAAACCCCCATTATGTTTCCACCAGATTTCGACAGACTCTGCTCTTTCATTAGAATACTGAACTTGGACATATTTGGCATCTTTTTTCACAAATTCCTCAGCAAACATGGCTGGAACATCCTGCAAAAACAAAAAGAATTGTGTCAAGTATATATCAATAGCTAACTTCAAAATTACATTGTTCAAAAGCTCACCACTTCATGGAAAGGTTTGTAACATGGCTTCCAGATAACCACGAATGAAGGATTTTTTGGTTTGAATGCTCTGGCAATGTTGATTACTCTCTTGCTTTCTTCTGGTGAAAGAAGATGATATTTTTCAGTGATATATATTCCCCTCTGCCTAAGAAAGGCTAACAAATCAGATTCATCATCTGTATTTGGTTTATCAATCTCCACGACATCTTCCATTTTTCTCTTGTTATGCTGCTCACATGCCTGCTTAAAATGTCCTTCACTAATCTGAACACACTCCTCATTTTCCATTTTATCTTGGAATTCTGAATTCTGATTGGCATCTATTGATTCTACAACATTATTCGGATAATCAATCTCACAACCGGTCAAGTCAAATATAATAACATGGAAGCTAGAGTACTCCCCATATCTGAATACCAAAATGTATCCGGCAGAGAGTGATAGACTTCCTAGAAAGTCCTGCCAACCATCGTGAAACCAAATCTTCTCTCTTTTCCTTTTCAATGCCACTTGCCAAACACGACCGTGAGGAGCTGTTAGCATAACAACTTCAGAAAGTTCATGTCCGAACTGTTCCACAAACTTTTGCGGAATCCTCTACATTTGAGCAAATAAGTCAGATGATCATCTCTTCAAATACACTTGAAAATCTACCAAATACAACAAAAATAATGCTTTCTTCTTATTTCTGTCATGCAATTAGCTAGCGCAGATCAATTTCAAAAATCTAGTCAACATAGATCACTCGTACAAAAAACAAGAAGATATATCCTAGCACTAATAAAGCAAAGCAGTTGATTTCGACTCTTCTTCTCATATGCACAAAAACAATCAGCATACCATTTAAACTTGAAATCAGTTTGGCAACAGCTTACTAAAGATAGAATAAGTTGTTGAATACGGACGTCATAAAGGGGTTAGTTCTGAAATAAATACAAGCAAATCCTTTCAGAATTAGTGCACTTCTCATTTAACAATGTTGCTATGCTATGAAACATCTCAGAAAACTCATTTATGAAATCTAGTGCCACAATCAAAACCAGAGTTTCTCTGCAGAAGCAACTCAATCAAAACCCTGTTATCAATTCGCTCTACACCCTCAAGCTCTTTTTCTATTATCCTATCAAACATCCAACAAAACAACTCCTCATCGTTATCAATTTAATTCATATTCCCCACAGCAAATCCATATTATGAAACCCATGCAAGTTCGACCCCTTTCCAAATTTTGATTGCAAGACTATATTTTTATTGCACAAAATAGTTACGAAGACGCAAACTTTACTACATTAACTCATTAGGTAGAGATATAGTAATTCATGAAACACCCAAAAAAAAAACATATAAAATCTATTCTGAGAAAGGAAGAAAAAGTTGTGTAATAAATTACCAGCTTCTTTTTTGTAAGGTCAGGGGGAAGAACCAGCTTCAAGAAATGTGGAGGATTCTCCAGCAAAGAACTTGACACATTGGGCTGAATTCTCCTGCTACAAGAAGCCATTAAACTAGAGGATGTTTAAACAGAGATTCTTTATGTTTTTGTTTTTTGTTTTTTTTGTTTTTTGAAGTTCAGTACACCTCTCAAGAATATTTGAATTATAAATAAATTTCAACCTACAAACTTCTGTCAAAAAATGTATATTCTACAACTGGGTTTTCCATTTTTCATTCAAGTCGTTTTGTGTAAAAAAAAAAAAAAAAAAAAAAAAAAAAATTGAAAAGTAAATACTTTCAAGAAATTAGTATGAGCTTGATTAATGACAACAAAAATAATTACCATTTACCAGCATCTTATCTTTAATGCCAATAGCTGTGTGTTGCAGCTGCAGTTGTGCAGCATCAGCAGCCTTAAAATTGACTTTGATGCTGCTTCTGGTTCTGAAATCTCTGTTTTATTCTGTCCTCTGCATATTTTCTTTCTATTTTGGGCACATCTATAATAAAAGTATAAAACAAATCATGATACAGATTAATAACTTTACAGTCCTTCATTTTATATGGTTTCTCAACTAGAAAAATAGTTTTTTCATTTGTGTAATTTTGGTCCGTATCCCGATAAAAGATTGAATGAAATACCCTTTATTGTTGATCTACACTCTTATTATGGTCGTTGAAACTTACACTTACTGTATTTGGCAATTAGACGGGGTGAATCAGGATTTGTCAATTCCGGTCCCGTCCTGTTTATAT